>NW_006498102.1:873307-912376 GCF_000471905.2 Amborella trichopoda
TCTCCTCCTCTCTCTCTCTCTCTCTCTCTCTCGCTCACACACATTCTTATAATTGGGATATTAAAATAAGAGAAGAGAGGAAGATTTTACACACCTGCAACGAGGAACATGGCACTCTGATTCTTTACAAGCTCGAGCATGAAGTTGCAGGAGATACCACATTTTCTTACAAAGGACACAGCCACCAGAGGCCCGGACCTTGCACTGTATCCCATGGCGGAAGAGGCCTTTGACTTTGCGACAATGTGGATATTGACAATGGGGAGAGCGACACTGAGAAGCATGAACAAGAAGGTCGAGCATCCTTCGAAGCTGTAACAGAGATTATCCACAATTAAATAAATTTATTATACTCTATTTATTAAACTTTAAATGCATACTCATTTTTTAACTCAATAACAGTACCTGTAAAACCCGTTTCTGCCGAGCCTCTTTATTTTGTGCATCACGATCAGCCAGGGATGGGTGAGTTGTCAACTTATGAGGATGATCCACAGCCCCCTGCTTTTGATAACAAGCATTGCAAACATCATAATCAGGACAGACCTCACAACGCCATCCTTGGCCGGCTTCAATATCATGCTGGCAGATATTGCACGTAGTCACAAAAGCAGGCTCCGTGGGATTGTGGAGATGATAAAGTATCATCATTGAGGAATGTTTGGCTCGCCGCAAAGTATCATATTGATAATGGTTTCCTTGACAAAGGCTCAAAAATGCTTGCCTGGTGTCAAAGAACTCACTTTCTAGAATCTCATCTTTATCCTTAGTGTCTGCAGGTACATCATTTATCTCAACCTGTATGGTGTAGTTAAAACATTTAGAAGAAATCGCCAAAACTTTTGTGCAACTGACGCTATATACATTCTCAAACAACCTTAAAATACAAAACAACAAAACAGCAGAAAACCCTTTATCACCAAAGAAAAAACAAAGAAAAGAAAAAAATTTGATAAATGGAAATAGAATTTAGTTCAGAACACTCACAGGAGAAAGGACATGTTTTTCCCTACTATTATTGATGGGGTGTCGATCCTTCTCTTCGAGTTTTTGCTCAGCATCATAACACCTGCAACAGAATGAGTTTCATGATCAACAATTCAATTACACTAACAGAACACCCATTATCTTTCCAACAACACATGACAAGTATACATGTGACTTGTACTACCACTGGCTATTTCTTAACCATGTTCACAAGAAAGGCATTGAAGTTCCATCATGCACGGGAAAAGGAGTACGAATAATTCTCTACAAAATGCATTTACAAGTGTAATTCATTTACAAGAAAGTGTCACCTGTCACAGAGCTGAAAGTTTCTGCACTGATTGCACACCCAACGTTTTCCAGACACCATAAGATGGCAACAATGGGTGCATGCATGCTGCAAGTGCACCATGATGAAATCTTCCTTCATTGGTTGAATGGTATCTCCAAGCTATACATGGGAACTACAAGCTATAAGAAACAAAAAAAGATAGAGAATCTCGAAAACTAGGACAAGTGAGCAAAAATAAGATAACAGTCACCAAGAAGGAAACGAAAAAATATGCAATCTATAGCCACTGACTCAATAAAAGAAATTTCTTAAATAGATCATGATTTTTTATCAATTGACTAGCAACCACCATAGCCCCTATTAAACACAGCGAGACGTCTTACACAAAACCAACACTAGATAAACATTCACCACATCTATGATGAAAATTGAGGAATAGAGAGTAAAAGACTAAAGCAATAAAGATAGAGATAAAATTTACTTTTTCCATTAATACTGCATCCTTTGAGGCATTGCTTGAAAGATCAGCTTGAGCAGCAGCTTTTAATGCCCTTTTTGTAATAGTCTTTTTCGTTTTTCCTTTCTTTTGTTGTTTCCTCCCATCTTCTTCTTGTCTAAGTTGATTTATCATATCCTCTGCAGCACCTGGCCAGTAGTCACCATCAAAATATGGCAAACGAGCTGCAGTTACCTTCGCCTTAGATTCATTAAGGGCCACAAAGAAATGGTCATGTAAATTAGTCAGATCCACCACAATATCTTCCTTTGCAGCTTTCCGTAACATTGACAAGTACCTGAAACACAGTTATACAAAAACAACTCATAAGCTTCATAAGAACCTTCATGTCATGAAACCCTCAACACCAATCAAAAGCATGTCAAATATTTCGCAGCTGCCTACAAGTAAGGAAGGAGCATGAGAGGTAACACTCACCATTCCCGTAGCTTATCGGACTTCGGTGTCTTCTGTATCTCAGGATGGCAATATAGAATATAATCCTCACCCTTCAGAGGGGGGCAGGCCCATATATAGCAACTAGTGAAACCCCGTTTCTTGCAATACTCAAGGTATCCAATCTGTAAACAAATGTCATTTGAGTTCCCTTATCAGCAATCTTTTACTGTTCTTCACTGAATAGCCTTAGAAACAGCTTAATCCAACATTAATACATATTACTATTGAAGTTGAAGCCATTACCCATAAGTATAGTTACGGAAATTAAAATTTCAATCATTATACAAGAATAAGTCTGATAAATTTGGTGAATGTTGCATAAAGTACCAGTATTTCGTGATAAACAAAGGTACGGAGAGCTTCTCCTGTCACAGTCCTTGTCTCAGGCCTAAAGTATTTTACTGAGTCAAGATACGAAAGATATACACGCCTTTGATTTGGTAACTGACATTCAGAACCAAATTCCTGAACATACATGCCAAAAAGGCAGACCTCGACACCTTCAATCCTCTGGAACAACAAAATGACCTGGAAAATCAATAATGCGATCATCATCAGTGAAGTTCTCATAAAACCAAATATTCCCATCTAATATCACATATCAATTTTAATCTAAACTGTCAGAAAAAAGATGACTCATTTTATCACCATACAGGTGCTTAGGCACGTCACCTTGGATTTGTACGGGAATTCCGATGGGTAGTTTTGTTCTTGGAAAATCTCTAGAAACCTCTGTTTCACTTCCAATTTCTTGTCAACAGATGACACAACACGTATGACAAGTGCTTCTGCTCCCGGAACCTGTCAATAAAATGACAATCCATTCCAATAAATCAAAATCAGCAAATTGAGTTTCCAAATATGAGACCACAAACATGCATCCAATGCAACTGATTGAATCTTAAGGGAACTACGGAAAACTAGGATCCACTATGTCAGGGTATCATCCAATATGCAGCAATATGCTAGGGTGAAAATAGACAGGCCAAGGTCGTTTCACATCATCCAAATGGCAACAATTTAAAGAATATAAACTATAAAGCCTAAGCACATAATGAACGAAAACCAGAACATATGTGATTGAGGGCAAAGTTATTGTTATTTTTTATTTTTATTCAATTTTAAGGGATGTATATTTTGATATTAGTTTTAGGGTTTATTTTTAGGATTTTTAAGTTTTTTCGGGATTCTAGGGTCTTTTATATTTTGTTTATTTACTATTCATGATACTGTTCACAGTTATATGCACATTACTGTTCACAGTTATTGCTTACGCGTTATTGTTTTAAAGGTATTGTAGATTTTTAAATGTTTACTTGGATCTTAAGTTAAATTAAGGTTTCATAGGCTTATAAAAATTTGGATATCATATTTTGGGAGGCAAATGTTATGAGAATGAATTTTATTTAATGAAAGAAGAAAATTTTCTTTTCTTACCTTGATTTACAGCACCATTATTGCTGATTTTACTTGTTTAACGTTCAGGAAAAGGGTGGATTCAATTTCTCACCTTTCCTTCCTATATCCAATGGTATCAAAGTACGCGATCCGCACGAACAGTAATATAGCAAGTCACTGTAGCATGGGACTATAGCATGGTGTTGTAGCATCGATTTTTGTGGCCTACATCAACAACAAGGCCTAGATCTTGCTGATTTCAACAGGTTTTTGTTTATCATCTACCTAGGGTTTGTGATTTCGTGATCCCATGGCGGTAAGAAGGGGCCATGCAAGGCGGGTTTCGTAGACCCGATCCATGATCCCAGAGATAATAGAATTGAGGAACTTGAAATGAAAGTTCAACAACTGGTGCAACAATTTGTGAACCCCAATAATGGGCAGACAATGATCTTTTAGCCCAAGAGGATCTCAAGTACAAGCCTTTTTCACTTTCGCGCTCCGCGTGTGAAGTCGGGTGATGAGGATAGCGATAGAAGACCTAAACGTGGGGAATATCACTCTAGGGTTTTCGATTTGAAGGATGAGATTATTGATTTTGACACAGATTGCATAAAAAATCAGCAAGTTGTTGATTGAAATTCACCACCAATCTTTGATATATACTCAAACAAACAACAAGATTTCTTAGGAGATCCGATCTATGTTAAGGATCAAGCTGATGGTAAAGATATTTTGGAAGAGGGTGAAGAATATTGAGCGAAGGCAACAGAACGACTGATCCAAATCATGGCCATTGAAGATCTCATTAATACTCAAGAGGTGGAGCATTCAAGAGATTTCGAGCATTGGAATCAAAGTAAGTGAAAGCATGGTCGACTCAGAATTGGCACATTGTAGCCTTGGATCCAGAGAGTAATGAAATAAATGTTGAGAAAGCTTCTAAAGACCATAAAATTGAGTTTGGAGTATCTTACACAACTTTTAAAGGGAGTTCAAAGATATCCGTAATTGATAAATTTGCATTGATTTCCTCAATATACATATCAAGATCTATTTCTTGTTTTACCTCAAATAATATTTGAGCCAACAAAAAAAAAGAAGGTTGAAGAAGGTGGTTTTGATGCAAGGTTCATCTTAACACAATTCAAAACCCGAGGATGAGTTTTCTCCAACTAATAAAGAATGATGGAGGGCATTATTGTTATTTTTTATTTTTATTCAATTTTAAAGGATGTATATTTTGATTTTAGTTTTAGGACTTTTAAGTTTTGTTTTTAGATTCCAGGGTTTTTATTTTTTTATTTACTATTCATGAGTACTATTCATGGTACTGTTCACGTATTACTATTCATAGTTATTGTTTACAGGGGTATTTTTGACATTTAATATTGTTTTAGGGGTATTTTTTAGTCATAAATGTTTACTTGGATCTCAAGTTAAATTATGGTTTCTTAGGCTTATAAAAGGTTGGGTATCATATTTTTGTTATAAGAATGAATTTTATTTTATGAAAGAAGAAAGTTGTTCTTCTCTTGGCTTGATTTACAGCCATGTTCTTTCTCCATTATTACTGTTTTTACCTGTTTAAAGTTAAGGGCGGATTCAATTTCCCACCTTTTCTTCCTGCATCAATATGGTACAGAGGACTCCTCAACAGACAGAACCATCAAAAATACAACATAAACAATACAATGCAACAATAAGGACATAAACCCCAAAGAATATCTAGCTCTTCCAACACCAAAAATCACCAAGCGACAAAGCCATGAAGGCAACTTTGAAATACATAACAAGCACCAAAAGGGATGTGTTCCAATGCCCAACCCTCCCCTATCAAACCACAATGCTCAAAAATGACTCCCCCCCTTAATACAATCTCTTTTAGAAGACTCTCAAAAGTCCCGCAAAATCATAACAGAAGAAAACAGAGCCATAAATTTATTTGCTCATAGTGAGAGCAAGATGGACTCAGAATTATGAACTTCATAACACCTCAGGTTATGGAATTAAAGCACCTGAAAAATAGTCATATAAATTACACGTGTGCACCATACAGGTGTAAAATAAAAGATCACCAATGGCTGCTGATAAAATCATGGAACATACTGCAATAATTAAAAAAAGAGAAAAAATGCATAATATAAAAAGCAAACAAATAATATTACATTCCCAATTAAAATAATACAGGGGTGACATTCGGATCAATGATTCAAAAAGCAGACCGCCCAGAGCCTAGGCGGCCACTTAGGCGGTCCAGAAGGCCTGGGAGCATCGCCTAGGCCTAGGCTGCCAATCTGGGCGGCAGTCCCTAGGCGGCCGCCTAGGCGATACGGAACCCGCCTAGGCAGGTCCCCCGCCTAGAGGGTACGGAAACCGCCTAGGTGGGCACCCCACCCAGAGGGTGAAATTTTTTTTTTTTGTATTGATTTTTTTAAAAAAATATAAAGGGTTAGAATGATGGTTTTAAGTTCATTTGAAACCTAACTTATTGGAGCCCATTTTAAAGAGAGAGAGCCTCCAAAAAACTAGTTTTTGGTAATTTCTTTAGGATCGAAGGGTTTTTCAAACTTGACAAAAATTGATCAAAACATCGCCCATTGATATTAGATTTAATTTTTGATATTTTACAGATCTATTGGAGGTCTTTTAGAAGATTTTGAGTCCTTAGAAAGCATCTTTGATGGTGGAAGTTTGAAGATTGAGCAATCAAACTCAAAGTGCCCTAAATACCTAATTTTTATTTTTTATACTATATATCTTTTTTTAATTCAAATGGGCATCCTTTTTGGATTCGACTGGGCCACCCAGGTTCTGGGTCCTTTATATTCTTAACAAAAAAAACTCAGGAAAGACAAGTGAATCAATTCATATTGAGAGAAAGATCCTGGTTTTAGATGACAGGTCAATAATCAAATAGGCCATCAACACTAAAAAATGGCAATAATAAAGAAAATATTGCAGAACATATACCAACATCGACATACTTCTGATACCAAGGAAAAATTACATGCACATGATTTACAGTTGAGTTTCTCAGACATAACTGTCAAAGAAATCATCAACTTTTTGACTTACCTCATCGTAACTCTTCCCCAGATGTTTTGCCCTTTCTTGTCTCTCTTGCTTCAGCCTCCTAAAAAGTCGTTGTTCCATATGGTCACTAAGGATAGTTCTTGGCAAATCTTTTGCACCAAGAACAGCACTTTGAGGCAAAGGCTTCCTTTCTCCCCTTTCTATCTCTGATATATAGCAGTTAGGACAGGTGTATTCAGCTTGCCCACCATCATTCCTTCTGCCATTGAAAAGGGCACATATTTGATGCTGCCAAGCTTCACATTTATCACATTGAACCCACTGCAGACAAATAATAGGAGACCATGAGGAGAAAGATCTTTAAGTCGAGCAGAGAATGACCCAAACAGGAGCAAGAGAGAGAGAGAGAGAGAGAGAGAGAGCACACCGCTTCTTCAGTTTCTTCATCATTCCGCTTCTTTTCCAACTTTGCCTTCGGAATATTAGTGCAATCAACCTCAATATACTCTCCTCTTACCTCATTATAACATGGAATACAGAAATAGTGCCGAGTATCACCAGTGCCAAAGGTATAATACAAAGCATTTCTCCTAATACGAGCACCACATGGTGTGCAATATATAGGAGGTGGTTCAAAAGTGAGTTTCTCAACAGCACACAACTGACAAGAATTCTCACTCATTGAATTTTCCATTGCTTGATTCTTTTCAGCTTTTGCTTTACTCTGTAAAGTATAGAAGACCAGAAAAAGAGAACAATTAGTCCCCTGTAAAGAATAGACTACAGGAAAAGAGGGACGTAAGAAATAACTGTCACCAGTTAATGTATACCAGGTACAAATTGCAAGAATTACCAAAGATATTTAATGCCATCTTGAGTGGTTAGCAGGTGGGCAAACAGAAAAACCATAAATAACCCAAATAACCTACAAAATATGGGGAAAGAATAAGACCCGAATTATGAAGTAACAGTTTGCTTTAAAATTGTAGTAGCCTAACAAATAAATACACCTGGAGGCTGGAAGATATCATCTGTCAGGGCAAAGTATTCATTAAAACATGATTCAATTAACCTAAGTAGAAAGCCATCAAGGAGGTGATTCTATAAGATGATCAGTTCAAAAAGCACCACTTGAGCCAGAATGGAACCAACCAACAGGCAGGAAATGAGCACCAACAAGTGGCATTGTGTGGTCACTCTCAAAATACAACTGGGTAAGGTTCACAGAGGTTGAGTATCCTATGCCCCATAACGAGTGCGATGTGGCAAGTGCATAGAGATTAATAGTTCAACAGATCTCATGCAGATAATAACACTTAACAGCATACAGATGACTATGCACTCTAGATCTGACAACAGTTTGCCTCTGACAGAAAAAAAAAAGAAAGAAAGAAAAGAGAGGCCCAATTCTCTGTATAGAAATGAGTTGCACAGAACTTTCATACCAGTGTTTGAAGACTCAGAATTGGATTGGAACTCACCAGGGTCTTCAGAGTCTGAAAGACGAATCTTGAAAGACTCGGAGTGTTTGTTTAGAAAGCTGTGAAAACACTGGAGTCAGGCAACTCTCGTGCTTTAACACAAGACTCAGGCAACTCTCATGCTAAAGTGACTCGGGCAAGAGTCGATGTGCCAAGAGTTTATAGACTAGTTTCATCCATCCAAATATACTGAGAGACAAATATCAGTTTCATGCTGTATGAATTAGAATGATTTTCTTCATTACAAATATTTAAAAAAAAAAAAATGCTTGTGTTTCTGTTGATATTTAAGAAACGGTGAAGTGGCATCAGTAGGAGGCAGAACAATGGAAAGGATGAGGGATGATGCACTTTCCAGAGAATTCCATGTCTCTATCTGTACCATCCTTCAGTGTTAAACAAGTGCTTTCCTGTGCACTTTGTCCAAAGATCCTCTCAATGTGTGACATAGGAAAGGTCACATTGATAACCATCCACAAATTATAGAAGTAGTAAGCTCAGGAGCACAAAGTAAGGGGCCCCAGAATATTAAGCCAAGAACTGATGACAACAGGCCATTGACCAAATTGCAGAAAGACCCAAATTTTATGTTTTAATGTATAAGATTGCCAATTCCATTAAGAGATCAGATAAATAATGAAATGCAGAAGAAATTACAATGAATCATTTAATATTTCATGTTGATTACAAAGTTATACATGAAGAATATATTTCCCTTATAGATTTAATCAAGGAAAAGATGGTGCTTATAAGATGAGTAAAGATAATAATTTCATATCAAATAATTTCATATCACACTCAAAACCTCAAAGGCAATAAAAAGTCCAACACAGATAAATGCACGATGCAGTACTGTAGCATGATATCAGATAGTCATAAGAAAACTTTCAATGTCACAGATGAAAGAATTAAGGGACTGACCTGACCAACCCATTGCCTAAGACCAATGATGTGCTCTCTAACTTGCTCTGGAGTAAACAATTCAGTTAACGACACACCCTTAATCTTTGGCTTTCCCATTTTACCAGCTGCTGCATTATCAATGGGTGCTACAGCAGTTTCAGGCTTAACGTCACTCTTAATTGGCTCAGTCTCCATCTGATCCGGCTGGTGTTCTTGCTTAGTTTGAATGACAACTTCACTGGTAGTAGAACACACAACCTCAGCCATTGCTGCAGCTGGTTGCCCTAGTTCAGCTTTTTTATCCTCGACACATCTTTCAAGACCTACTCTAGCTGCAACTACAGATGATTCCATCTTCATTACCACACCCTCAACTTTAACATTTCTAGAATCTTCAGCAACATGGCATACTTGTGGTGTTTCATCAAACTGTACTGGTGTTTGGCTTATAGGAGGAACAAACACCTGAGGCTCACTCTTGATCAAGGGAGCAGATGGTGACAAGTGCTCCATTTTCACTCTTTTCAGTGAAGATTGCAATTCTTCCGAAGCTTCAAAAGTAGAACTGATAGATTTCGTCGTTGTTCTAGTAGCATCTGCAGCATTCACAGTCTTCCAAGTACCATTCTTCGCATTTGATGGTCCAGATTCAGACGGGGCACGATTCAAAGCCTTATGTCGTAATATCATTTGGCGGAAAGGAATACAAACAGGGCAATCTGCATCACGACAATTACGTTTATGCCATAATAGACCCTTAGACTCACGGCAGCGAGGATATCCGCATTGAGCTTCATGACACTTTGCAATGTGAACCAACAACTGTTGACCAATTACACATTCGCGAGATAGGCAAGTTCCATGTGGAGCTTTACATTTACTCGCATGGAACAAAAATAGAAGCCACTTTGTTTGCTTATGAAATTGCTGTCCACGCAACTCACTGTTTCTATTCCCAGATCCACGGCTAGCACCAATAGGTGCTTCCAGCATTGGCGCCCCTTTTGAAGAATTAACCCTTGCACCCATAGATCCCTCTTGCAGGAGATGAGGCCTTTGAGCTTCATCTAGTACCATCAGTCGCTGCCTGAAATCTTCTTGGACATGCTTCTCAAGCGATGACTGGTCGGTAGCCTGCGAGTTATCAGCAGTTGGAACATGCCACTGTCCATGCAAGAGAGATTCGGCCTGTGATCCAATAGCGACACTGCTAAATTCATTTTGTTGTTGGTTTATTTGTTGGTGTGGATGCAAAGTCTGTTGCATTTGATGCGATGGCTGAGAGAGTTGGGAGCGCAACTCCTGGGGGCTTGAATTGTGTGAAAGAATCTGAGATCCTTTGGAATGATCTTCAGCAGCTGAAACCTGCTGATACTGGTTTTGTGTTTCAGTGAGCTGATACTGATCTGATATTTGCTGAAGGATACCATCATCATGGGGCTCCATTCCCTGCTCTCCCATCATCTGTCCACCCAGGTTTGATTGAGGCGGAGTTTGCCTCATTGCTTCATTCTTTATCAATACTTGTTGGTGATGCTGATTCTGTTGCTTCTGTTCGTGTTGATGCTGGGAAAACTGTTGATATGCCTGATGAGACAGCTGCTGAAACTGAGGTTGTTGGTACTTTTGAAGTGGTTGCTGAGATTGGAGTACATGGTCTCTTGTCATCTGAGGTGGCTGGAAATTCATCTTTGCCATGTGATCGAACTGTTGAGACTTGGTGTGTGAAGCCTGTTGGAGTGTCTGCAAATTGGTTTGATGGGATTGCAAGGCAGAGTGGGTCTTCAACTTAGACTGCAACCCGAGCGAATTCATATTCTGGTTAGTTGCAGCAGGTCCCATAGACGTGGTAGGACCATATAAATTACCAGTAGCAGAAAGATCAGCAGCATTCATTGCAAAACTTTCACCTGCAGGAGTACTTTTTTCTTTGTAAATGGTTACATAACCCATCTACTTAAAAAAATTGGAAAGGAAATCATACATTAAAAGAGTAACACATCCATCTACCATTCTCAAAAAAAAAGGACGACATCATATCCGATTGCGAGAATTACTTTGAAATGAGAGCAAAATGAATATATGCGGAGAACCATAAACTACTTTATGTACTTATTAGTTTTTCAAATACAGTGAACAACAACTTTTAACAAAACAAACCCAGCATATTCTCACATCCTAGATTGTGGGTTGCATCTCAATGCTTGACTATCATAGACAAGCTCATAATCATAGCAATAGCAAAAAAGCTGTCCTGAAGTGAAAAACAGGATGACAGAGGCAACTCACTCTGCATTAGTTGTTGCTGGCGTTGCCGTTCGAATTGCTGCTGAGGGGGTTTTTGAGAATTTCCAAAAATAGAAGAACTCAAATAATCATCAGATGGCCCAGTCCCATTCATTAGATGCATATTGTTCCCAACCAGGGGCAATCCACCATTCAAGGCTCCATTCGGAAACCCATAAGAAGGTTTTTGCTGCATGCCAGATCTCAAGCCAATTCCAATTTGGCCACTAAGATTATGCATTCGATTAGTTTGACTTCCAATATACGGCTTCGGAGGCTGTTGATGTGGCATCATAATAGGTTCCATAGAAGAAAAACCTCCTCCACTAGAGCCTGCAGGGTTCACCGATATGGATTGTTGATTGTTCAGTCCAGGAGTAGGGATCATCTGACTTCCAAGTCTCTGAATGCCCATTGACGAAACCAAATTGTTTCCAGAACCAATATTGCCAAGTGTTTGTTGATACCCATTATGTACAGGTCCTGAAAATATAGAACATGAAATAAAGAAACTTGTCACCATCTTATGAAGTACGGAAAAACATATTTAAGCACCAGAATGATTTGCTGTAATTACCATCAGACACATTAAAGGAAGTGCCATGTCCTATGCCAACAGGTCCATTTGTCATTGGTAACATGTTTCCCATGCCAACAGTGTTTGGTACCATGCTGTTACTACCCATGTTTGCCATCCCTTGGTTATCCATAGAAGAAGGGAGTGCAGGGCTCGTGTTGCTATTTTGTGATAGACCTGGAGTTGGTATCATTGTACCAAAGGATGATGAAGAAGTAACTGGATGAACTAATTGTTGATTGCGATTTGAATGTTTTTCCAAAATCACTTGTATCCTGCGCTCCAGTGTATCTAAATCCACGTACTCGTCCTGGTATTGAAACATAATAAATTCAATTCAATTAAAATTCAGAGACTTCAGAAAGCACATGAATAACCAATTCCATGTCCTTATACAAGTCCAAATAAATTTTGCAAACTTCCCTTGTAATTGAAATGTTTTTACCATAATCAGCATGGACAGTGTGCCATATGTACTTTTCTTCAGAAGAAATGAAGCCTAAGATTCAGAAAAGAAAGATAAACACAAACTTATTTAAGTTGTCATCTCCAACCTTAGATGGAGCATCCTTAAACAGGCCGGACTCCAAGCGTTTTACAAGATCGGGTAGCTTTGGCTGCCAGTTGGGAGCTTTTTGCTGCCGTTGCAGAAAGTGCAAGCTGCAGAAAGCAAAAATGTATGCATGCATCTCTCAAACTGGCCAAATATGAAAAAGAGATATTTTTACAGCTTCCGGCCAAATTTCCAGATATCATATACCAAAAATTGATGCTGTGTGTCTCCAGATTTTAACCCCACCAGAATTCAGAATTCCAGAATATTCAAGGATCACACGCAATATAGCATAGAATATATTACTGCACCTTCATATTGTCGATATTCAGAAAGGAAATCTTTGAATCATTTTTCAACTAATAATATCTACTGCCAAAGACAATTCGATAGAAAGGTCCCAATATCAAGAAAAACCGTTCACTATTATCAAGAAAAACAATTCACTAGAGGGCTGCCAAGTAATTCTCTTAAACAAAAGAAGAAGAATGGCTTTAAACTACATAGCATGGATAAATAGCACCCTAGAGAACAACCACATATGGTAAGTAAGACTTACATCCTCTCTTGCATACAGTTGCGCACTGCAATGACATCAGGGTCTGCATGCCATGATCCTTGAAAACCTCCTAAGGTTTGGACCTGGGAAGGCAGGGTGCCACCATTCTGCTGTGGTAACCCTGGTAACTGAGTACCAGCTTGATTAGGAAGCTGCCCTGAAATCTGTCCCGACATATGGGCCTGTACATGCATATTGCTGCTGCGAACTTCTAAATACTAATTGTGCTGAGAGTTAAAATTTTACTGTTCCACGACCTACACTTCCAACACTGGCCAATAATCATGACACAACCATGGTAACCATGTCCAAACATGCATGCATCCAAGAACCAAACAGCTATAACCCAGATTCCCATCTTCCAATGAACACTGATGCTATTTTTCCATTCCTATCACATGGCTTCAGTATTAGGATTAACAAACTTTGGAAATGGAATGGATTACTAATTCCTGCATAAAAGTAAAAAAAACGCAAATCAAATTTCACATAGGATGCAGCAATAAATATTTCAAATTGAATGCTAAACAAACTTCAGCTGAAGCAATTGACGTGCGATCATGTAAAGCTAAAATACTAGGAAACAAGCCAAAAAAAAAAATCTCATGTAAATACTAGAATAATTGGAAACAAACGAACAGATAAGATTTGAAATGGACAACCAGCATTTATATCGGGGCATTATAACGTAGATGAGAAAAAGACATAGGGTCAGACTATTTACACATTAAGCATGTAAAAAACTGTCTTCCATTCAATTATGAATAACTCACTTCCTAGTTGGAATTCATCAGCCACACAAATGGGTCCTGAGTCAATGTCTCAAGGAGACAAATCAACTGAAGAATCCTTCGAGCCCTATCTTATGCATTTCAAGCATAATGTTGAACTGCAGCAAGAAAGCACCAATGGCACTAACATATCCCTTTGAGGTGCTTAAGATTGTTATACCCTAACAAAATAGACAATGGTTAGTCCACTTCTTGACTAGGCACTAGGATTTGAATATTCAACATCTTATTCCTTGATGAATAGACCAAGTATCTTTTATTTGAAGGAACAGTTTTTAATTACAAGTCTACAACCAAGGAATAACACAGGTAATAGAAGCTGTCGACAAGGCATCTCAACACAACTTATAAGTAAGAAATGAGTCTATAATTGATGAGGCACCCACTCCTTCCCTACTTTAAATGAAAGTCATGTTTGGATTATATTCCAAGAGGCTCACATGAGCAGTCTACCCTCACAACAAAGGATCAGGGCATTTGGAGACTCAGCCTAACATAACATTCAGCCAATATTATCATAGGTGCGAATGGGAGAAGAGGACACAGTTCAACATATCGCAGGAAATGGCCAGTGTTGCAAATAATCACAGCACGTCACCGCACAGTATCACAAAAAGGTTAAAGAACTTACATGTCCAGGAAAAAAAATCCTAA
Source organism: Amborella trichopoda (assembly GCF_000471905.2). Next base: position 887,780 of record NW_006498102.1, read on the forward strand.
AGGACTGCAAAATCAATTAACAGTGCCTGTCCTTCATAGTCGATAGCTGCAACTTCACTTGCATCCTTTGCGTCCTCCAATCATAATGAGACTAAAGTGGGTTGTGATTCCACTCTCTCAACTCCTATTGTGAATTACTTTTTCTTATAGCTCCAATGACTCTCCAGAAACTATCTCAAGCTGAAGGGTCTGTGATGAAACATCTGCCTCATGGTGAAACACCCGCCTCTAGCATTTTAGATTCTAGAGCATATTGTCACATGAATGGTGGCTTTTCTCATATTTATATGAGCAAGCCCCGATATGTTATAGAACAATTATTACTAATGGGTCATGGCTATAGGTTCCCAATATTTGGTGCAAATCAATCCATGTTAGCCCTTCAACTTCAAGTTGACTTACTTTATATTACCCTCTTTTGTTCACCATCTAGTAAAAGACCTTGTACATATCGGACAAAGCTAGTTGAAACTAATTGCTTGGTGTTTTTCCTTGGTCATGCAAGACCTAGTGACTGGGAGAGTAAATGCGGCATATTTTAAAGTGATGCCTTTCCCCAGTGTTTGATATGACACCATCTTCAACAGCTTCTCCTTCATCCCATGAAAAATGAGATATATAAGGCATACTCTCAATGGAAGCTGTGGCCTGTAGCATGTCAGATTGGATATCTTGTAAAGTCGCAATCTGTGTCCAATAGTTTATTAATATTATAGGAACCCTCAAATGTGCTATAAAATTAAACAAACATGCAAAATACACCACCTGGTATTTTCTTTAAATGATACTAAGGCTTGTAAAATCTTTGTTAGATGGAGGGCCATTCATATTTTATCGAATGCCACTTTATCATGAATCCTTGATTGACTAGCCACAAATGCATTTTCATAGATAGAATTACTAATTTTCCAAAATGTCCCTTCTCATCAACTATCAGTAATCCTTTGCTTTCCTTTTCGCTGGATAAGAAGGGAGCAGATATGGAGTAGAAACAGCACAACAAAGAAAACAAAAAAGAGGAGTTGAAACAGCACAACAAACAGAGTTCTCAGATAATCCATCCAGGATTTCTTTCAGAATTATAACACTGATGTCATCCCATAACCACGGTTTGAGTGCTGTTGTGGCAAAATTTTTTGGTGATGACCCAGGTTCTGGTCAGTGCTTCTTTAGTTGCAGCTATTTTTCCCTATTTACGTGCTCATGCCACCACAGTATGAGAGGGATAAAAATGGAAAATATCTATTTCTATCCATAGCACCCACATGATTCCAAAACACAGGCTGAAGGCAAACAAGGGTTATCCAACCAAAAAAATTATATAGACAGAAACTCCATGTCTGCCTATAAAGTTATGCATAAGAAATGGAAAGAAAAGAAATTAACAACTATAATCAAATCAATCTAGAAATAACACAGAAATACACACAACAGTAATTGGCATTAACTGAATCCAATAATTCAATTGCTTCTTCTACGAATGACAAAGAAGCATCAAAATAGTCTGTGAAGTAGATTCTCAGGAATGCCTTCTCTATCCAAAATCTTTGATAACATTTTTCAAAGTAAACTCTCTGTCCAAGTAAACTACCACAGTTCATGAGCAAAATATAACCATGCAAGAATAGTAAACCCACATGCACCCTTCCCTAAACAAATAAGCTATACATTGCAAGAAATTCCTTTGTCAACCATCAGATAACTTCTACGAGCTGAGATCTTATAAATCAAAAGTTGTTGCCAGAATGACCAACTTGCATGGGCTTCAAAGTCACCTAAATAGTTAAACATGTATTCTGAGTTGTATCACCTTCTTATGTGTTTTTAATAAGAAACATCCCATTGAATTATCTTCTACTTATAAGTTATTCTACCATTTTACGGTGAACCATGACACAAACAAAAATCCCACGTAGTTCATGTAAAATAAGTTTTATAAGTTTTTTCAAGCTAAGTTAAAAAAGTGCTCTTGAGCAACAAAATAAAGGTTGAAGAACCAAGGAGCAAGAAGGAAGATTAAACCTCCACTTCTCCAATAGGCCCCTAGGGAGATGTCCTCACATAATGTGGTTTTATCCATAACAATATCTTTCGTGCAAAATTTATCAGAAAAACAATTCAATACTCAGTAAGTTAAGTTCACATTTGTTAAATAAATTCAAGGAAATTCACAATTATGCACAAGGATTCTACTACCTGTGAGGTAATTCTGAAGGAAAGGCTCGAAACTATATCCAGAAACCCTAAAATATCATATATTGCAAATGCAACCATGGAAAAAACCGCTCTTTTGGCACAGAGTCAGCTAATTAAAAATCATTTACCTCTCCAATTAATTTGGAGAAATTTGGAAAGACATGAAAAAAAAACTTAGATGTGATTGATGTGATCTTGATCATATCATTCAAATTAAAATTCGAAAGCTCTAAATTTAAAACCTTTCCAATGCGCTCATATCAAACCCTAGTTTTTCCTATAGAGAACACCGACTCAACTCAAAACTATCAGCAGCAATGGGGCAATCACATGAAAACAAGCATGACACAAAGTTTCAATGATAGCCAAAACTAAAACACCAAACCCTAACCAGTAGCCGTTCTCCATCGCTAATCACGACACAGGAACCAATCCAGCATCAAACCCAGACACAAAACACAAATATCCAACAAGAAATTCATCCTAAACAGTAATCAAGGTACAAGAAACAATAATTGAGCAAAAATGCAGACAATTTGTATCAACTACCATCAATTGATTTGGAAAAACAGAGCACGATTGAAAACAAAAAGATCAAAAGAAACGAGAGAATTGAGAGAAAAACACCTGCTTGTGTAGTAATTGATAAACGAGAATGAATCAGATGAAGAAACCCTAGCTAGTGCTTGGATTTTGAGAAGCTTCGGGCTCGCCCGCCACCAATGAAGAAAGGGATATTGACGCTGTGTTAAGAAGGTTTCCCATCGATTATTTTTTCTCGTCGTCGAGAGTTAGAAGCATAACATACGAGTAAAGACGCACGTGCTGCCCACGAGAATGAGAGGCAGTGTGTTACGAAAAACATGCGGTGGCTGTTTCGAGTGTGTGTACTATGAAGAAAGAACCGGTGCTAAATTTGATTACACGTGTATATGCAAACGAGTCTAGATTTATTGATGCATGGGTGTAAATGGAAATAGAACCTATTACCTTGAAATTTCACTAACTGATTAAGTAGTGGATAGTATTTATGTTGATGTATAGATACCCGAAATGCTCTTCAATGCTTTCATATTTGTATTTGGTTTTAAGATTTTTTGAAATATTAAGATACAAATGGAGTGGGAAAATATGAGTGTCATGAATGAGAAAGTATGATTGTCTATCTCTTTATACTATTGACATCTATTTAGTAAAATTAGTAATCTTTATACTATTAGATATTTATTTAGTAAAATTAGTAAATTGTTTATATGATATTTTATTATCGAACATAAACATTTGACATGTCAAAGTCAATAATATAAAGAGGATATTATTTAAATTATAATTAGTTCATTTATACTTATATTAGAACATCAACATTTGACGCACCAAATTCAATAATATAAAGAGGATATTATTTAAATTATAATTAGTTCACTTATAATTATATTTAGTAATCATAAGATAAACCAAACAATATCATATATTATTCATGTTATAACCATCATAATTTTGTTAATATTATTATATGGCCATGTAATTACTTATACTAGTATAACACGTTTATAATAATTAATTATAATTCTAATATTTTGTAATTACTAATATATTTATTAAAATATTATTAGTCATCATCATCATCAAAGTCTTGTCCCGACTAATTAGGATTGGCTATATGAATCCTGGTTTGTCATTCTGCTCTGTTAATAGTCATACTCTCCGAGGATGTTTGGGTACGAAGATTTTAAAACATGGATTTCTAATAGTTTGGATATTGCCAAAATCCACCGCTTAGATTACTTAATGACTATGATACTTAAAATCAAAATCATGGAAATAAGACCTACTTTTCCATGATTTCATTTCCACAACAAAACCTTCTTTTTTTTTAATTTCCAAGGCCCATGGAGTTCACTCATTGGCTTCTTCTATCTGAAACATATGGAACATTTGGTAGGCATGAAAATTTTAAAGAGATAAAGTACCTAGGTCCCGTTTGGATAGGACGAAATAAAGAATCTTAGATATTTGAAATCCAGGGAAATTTATGGATTTTCAACATTAAGTCCTCAAATCTTATGTTTGGATAAACTATACAAAATTCATGGATTCCTTGCAATCACTTCTATGTCCATTGTTTGATAACAAAACTTATACAATTTCTCTCTCTAAAATTTTTATATACTTTCTCTCTCTAAAACTCAAAATTTGGGATAGTGTATCTATAAAAATTTTAAGATAGTTTCTCTCTCTAAAATTTGATAACATTTGTCTCTCTAAAATTTAATATACTTTCTATCCAAAATTTAAAATTTGAAATTGTCTATCTAAAAATTTTGAGATAATTTCTCTCTCTAAAATTTTAGGTGATTTACTCTCTCTAAAATTTGATATAGTTTCTTTTTCTAAAATTTTAAGATACTCTCTCTCTCTAAAATTTAAGACTTGAGATAGTTCCCCTATTCAATAATTTTGAGATAGTTTCTATCTCTAAACATTTTTAAGTAGTTTCTCACTCTAAAATATGATATAGTTTTTTTTTTCAAATTTTAAGATACTTTCTATTTCTAAAAGCTAAAATTTGAGATAATTTCTCTCTAAAATTATTACAATAGTTTATTTTTCTAAAAAATTTTATGTACTTTCTCTCTCTAAAATTTGATATAATTACTTTTAAAATTTTAAGATGCTTTCTCTCTCAAAACCTTCAAGTTTGAGATGGTTTCTCTATTTAAAATTTTGAAATACTTTCTCTCTTCAAAATTTATTATGGTGTATCTCTAAACTTTGATACACTTTCTCACTCCAAAGTTTAAAATTCGAGATACTTTCTCTCTCTAAAACTTAAATTTTGAGATAGTTTCTCTCTCAAAATTTTTTTGAGATAGTTTCTCTCCCTAAAATATCATGTACTCTCTATATTTAAATTGGAAAAAGTTTACATACGGATGCCACCTTATAATGTAGAACTACGAATGCCACTCAAAAATCCATCGGAAAAGGTAGTTTTAATGTTGAAAAACCCTTTGATTGATCATCTCGACATCAAGATGTATGACTATGAAAGATAAAAAGATTTTAAGTTTCAGAAATAATGCATTTTACAACATATTATCTACACCGTCCATTTTCAAGATTTTCATATGTTTATAGATCTACTTGATTTTAACCATTTTTCAACTTTAAAATTTTATAATTAGATATAAAAATAGATCTTGAGATAATCCTAATAATATTTTACATCAAAATTATATACCATGATAAATTTTGAAGGGCACCATACCTCTACACTAACGGAGGCGTCCGTATGCCAACTGCCTTTTAAAATTTGATATAGTTTATCTTTCGAGAATTTTAATATATTTTTTCTCTCTAAAACATAAATTTTGCGAGAGTTTCTCTCTCCAAAATTTTGAGATAGTTTCTCACTCTAAAAATTTTTAGATAGTTTCTCTAGTTTCTCTCTCTAAATCTACTATAATTTCTATTTCTAAAATTTTAATATAATTTCTCTTTCTAAAATTCAAAATTCGAGACAGTTTCTCTTTAAAACTCAAAATTCGAGATAGTTTCTCTCTCCAAAAAACAAGATATTTCCCCCTCTAAAAATTTATAATGGTTTCTCTCTAAAAGTTTAAGAATATTTTCTCTCTCTACAATTTTAATAATACTTTCTCTCTCTAAAACTTAAGATTTGATATAGTTTATCTCTCTAAAAAAAATTAGATAGTATCTATTTCTAAAACTTTTTATCTACTCTCTAAAATTTGATATAGTCTCTCTTTCTCAAAATTAAAATATGTGATTGTTTCTCTCTCTAAATTTTTTTGAAATAGTTTCTCTATCTAAAAAATTTGAGATAGTTTCTCTCTCTAAAAATTTGCATGTACTTTCTCTCTCTAAAATATGATCGCGTCTCTCTAAAAACTAAAAATTTGATATAGTTTCTCATTCTAAAATTTTGAGATAGTTTATCTCTCTAAAAAAATTTGATATTTTCTCTCTCTAAAATTTTAACATATTTTTTCTCTCTAAAATTTTAACATATTTTTCTCTCTCTAAAAATTAAAATTTGAGATAGTTTCTCTCTCTAAAATTTTGAGATAGTTCATCTCTTAAAAAAAAAAATTGTACTTTTTTTCTCTAGAATTTTAACATACTCTCTCTCTAAAAGTTAAAATTTGAGATAGTTTTTCTCTCTAAAAATTTTGAGATAGTTTCTCTTTTTAAAAAATTTTAGTACTTTGTCTCTCTAAACTTTTCATACCTACCAAATGCTCCCTATGTTTCGGGTCGATGGAGCCAATGAGTGAAATCCATGGGCCTTGGAAATACAAAAAAACAGGTCTTGGTGTGGAAATGAAATCATGAAAAAGTTGGTATTATTTTCATGATTTTGATTTTCTTGATTTTAAGTATCCTAGTCATTAAACAATCCAAACAGTGGATTTTGACAATATCCAAGATATTAGGAATATATGCTTTAAAATCTACCCAAGCATGCCCAAATTTTTTTAAATAGAGAAACAATCTCAGATTTTTTTAAATAGAGAAACTATATCAAGTTTTAACTTTTAGAGAGAAAGGATGTTCAAATTTCAGAGAGAGAAAGTACCAAAAAATTCAGAGAGATAAACTATCTATTTTAGAGAGAGAAACTATCTCAAAATTTAAGTTTTAGAGATAAACTATCTCAAAATTTAAGTTTTAGAGAAAAACTATTTAAAAACTATTTTAAACTTTTAGAGAGAGAAACAATCTCAATTTTTTAGTTTTAAAGATAAACTATATCAAATTTTAGAGAAAGTACCTAAAAAGTTTTAGAGATAGAAACTATCTCAAAAATTATTAGAGAGAGAGTCTATATCAAGTCTTAAGTTTTAGAGAGAAACAATTCTTAAAATTGTAGAGAGAGAAAGTATTCTTAAAATTTTAGAGAAAAACTATTATAATTTTAAAAAGAGAAATTGGAAAAAGAATTTAGAGAAAGGAATATCACAAGTTTTTTAGAGAGAGAAACTATATCGAATTTTGAGTTTTAGAGAAATAAAATATATTAAAATTTTAGAGATATAAATTATATCAAATTTTAGAGAAAGAAACTACCTAAAAAAATTTTAGAGATAGATACTATCATAAAAAAATTTGAGAGAAAAACTATTGCAAAATTTATGTTTTAGAGAGAGAAAGTATGTTAAAATTTTAGAGATAAACTATATCAAATTTTAGATAGAGAAAGTACACGAAATTTTTATAGAGAACAACTATCTCAACAAATTTTAGAGAGATAAACTCTCAAAATGTAAGTTTTGGAGAGAGAGAAAGTATCTCAAAATTTAAATTTTGGAGAGAGAAAGTATACCCAATTTTAGGGAGACACTATATCAAAATTTAAAGAGGGAAACTATCTCAAAATTTCAGATAGAGAAATTATCTCAAACTTGACGTTTTAGAGAGAGAAAGTATCTTAAAATTTAAGAGAGTAACTATATCAAATTTTTGAGAGATAATTTAAGAGAGTGGCTATATAAAATTACCATAGCCATGTGATAACTTTTCTAGAGATCTGTACCAAATTTAATGGTAATCCTTTGGGGTTCTATACATACACATTGTTACTCAAAAAAATTTACAAAAGGAAACTATCGCAAAATTTTTAGAGATAAATTATCTCAAATTTTAACTTTTAAAGAGAGAACGTATCTTAAAATTTGAGAGAAAAACTATGCCATATTTTAGGGAGATAAACTACTTCAAAATGTTTAGAGAGAGAAACTATCTCAAAATTATTGAAGAGTAGAACTATCTCAAGTTTTAGTTTTAGAGAGAGAGAGAGTATCTTACAATTTTAGAAAGAGAAACCATATTAAAATTTTAAGAGAGAATGACCTAAAAATTTTAGAGAGAGAAACTACCTCAAAATTTTTAGAGAAACAATTTCCAATTTTAAGTTTTGGATAGAAAGTATATTAAATTTTAGAGAGAGAAACCATATCAAATTTTAGATAGAGAAACTATCTCAAAATTTGTAAAGATACATTATCCCAAAATTTGAGTTTCAGAAAGAGAAAGTATGTTAAAATTTTAGAGAGAAAAATTGTATCATTGTTACTAAACAATGGATATAGTGAAAAAAAACCCTAACCCTAGACAAACTTCTGCTAGGGTTTCAAATCTCTTGATTTAAAAAAAACCCTACACAGACTTCATGTTTGTTGAAAATTCATGGTTTCAAATCTGATTGCAAGGAATCCACGAATTTGCAATCAAGATATAGTGAAAAAAATCCATGAATTTTGTATACTTTATCCATGAATTTTGTAAGTATACAAAATTCAAGGGTTAAAAATTTGAAATACAGAATTTTGTATTTCAAATCCATGGATTTCAAATTCTGATTGCAAGGAATTTTCAATGACAAAAATCTGAAATAATGTATACAAGGAATCCATGAAAGAAATAGTATCCATGGATTTTTTCCACTATATCTTTTTTCACTATATAGTGAAAAATATTTTGTGAAAAAAAAAATCCATGAATTTTGTATACTTTATCCAAACATGATTGCAAAGGATTATTTTGTGAAAAAAAATTATGAAATTTTCACATAAAAATTTTGTGAAGAAAAATGTTCACAAAATTTTTTTCGCTATGAAAGTTTTTCACAAAATTTTTTCACTGTGAAAAAAAAAAAATTCACAAAATTTTGTGAAAACATGAAAATTTTTTCACTATGGATTCCTTGCAACCATGAATTCCTTGCAAATTTTACTATGGATTCAATGAAACATGAATTCCTTGAATTTCTTGAAAATTTTCATGAAAATTTGACTATGTTGCAATTTTCATGAAAATTCCTTGAATTTTCATGAATTTTTTCGTGACAATGTTCTTGAAAATTTTCTTGAAGATTTTCCTCGAATTTTTTTTTGAAAAATGTTTTCTTGAAAATTCCTTGAATTTTCTTGAAAATTTTTTCCTATATAGGAAAAAAAGATTTCCTATATAGTGAAAAAATTTTCTTGAAAATTTTTTCTTGAAAAAGATTTTCTTGAAAATTTTCCTTGAAAATTCCTTGATTTTTCATGAAAATTTTCAAGACTATGTTTGCAATTTTCATGAAAATTCCAGGAATTCTTGAATTCAAGGAATCCATAGTCAAATTCCTTGCAAATTTGAAAAAACATGAAAACATGAAAAAAATTTCACATGTGAAAACATGAAAAGATTTTGTGAAAAAATTCATGTGAAAAAATTTTGTAAAAGTTTTTTTTCATAATCCAAATATGAAAAAATTTTGTGAAAAAAAAATTCTTATATACTTTTTTCACTATATAGGAAATCATTTTTCACTATATAGTGAAATACATTTTCACTATTCCTTGCAAGGAATAGTATCCATGAAAAAAATAAAAAAATCCATGAATTTGAAATGCATAATTTTCAATCAAGATATAGTGAAAAAAAACCCTAACCCTAACCCTAGCAGAAGTTTGTCTAGGGTTGGAAATAGAACCCAGAGCGAGGACATGTTACGATTTTAACAAAGAAATTAAAGTTTTTGAAAACACAAGGCATATAGTGAAATTTTTTTAAAAGAGAAATATATTTTGAAAAACAAGGTTGGTTAGCAGTTTTAACTCCTGCAACCCTAAAGCTTTTTAAGCAGTTTAGCGTTCTGCAGCGATGGACCATACACCCGACCCTTTTACATCATACGAGGATAGACAGAATACACTCTACCCTTGTACATCATACGACGATAGACGGAATACACCTAACCATTTTACGTCTTATGGGGCTAGACATAATACACCACACCTTTCACGTCATACGGGGCTAGACGTTACTTGCCTTGGCTCTTTTACGTCGCACGAGTTTGACGTTGAACTGGATACACCCGACCTTTTGCATCATACGAGGATAGACAATACATGTCTTAGCTCTTTTACATCACACGCGGTTGACGTTTTTTTGAATTGGATTTTGGTTGCCAGTTTAGGCTCATACCACCGAGGAGCATTTTTTTTTTTTTTTTGAAATTTTTATTTTTGGAAAATTGGCTGGCAGTTTAGGCTCGTGCCACCGGGAAGCGTGTTAATTTTTTTAAAAAATTAATAAAAATGTTTGAAAACAGCCATAAAAGCCAATGGTAAAACCAAACTTGATTTCCAAAAGATCCCAAAATTGAATGGGGTTGTTTTGGAAAAAAACATTTTGGGTGACACTAGTGGTGTTGCCCCAAAAAAACAAATTTTTTTTAATTAAGTGGAAACATGGGGTATTGAAAAAAAAAAAAATTTGGGCAAAACCAGTGGTGTCACCCGGGCAACACAAGTAGTATCGCCCTCACAGGTTGGGCGACACTAGGTGTGTCACCCATTTCAATTATTTTTATTATTTTTATTTTCTATTTTTTATGGTGGGCGACACAGCCTATGTCACCTGAGCTGCACGCATAGTGTCGCTCATGAAAAAAAAAAAAAAATTTATTAAGTGTTTGCTGTGGGTGTAAAAAAAAAAAAAATTTGCGAAAAAAAGAATTGGGCACACGAGTAGTGATGCCTGAGCGACATGTACCCCCACAAGCTGGGCGACACTAGGCATGTCGCCTAAGCAAAAATAATTTTTTTTTATTTTTTTATTTTGAACATGGGGATGAGAATGGGTTTTTTTTTTTCAAAATTTTGTGGGCGACACTAGTGGTGTCGCCCAACCTGAGTACTGAATTGCGCGACACCAAGCGTGTCGCTTGAACCTCCAACCTCCAAAATTGAAGTTTATCATTTTGAAAGCTTTTAGGGTTATCTAAACTCTCTGTTGGCCGAAGTGGATAGCTACAAAACAAGTTTTGGGTGGGATTTCTTGTTTTCTATAAAAATCATCTTCCTTCCCATTCTCCCTTCATCCTTTAAACTCATTTTTCTTCTTCCCATCTTCAACTTGTTCCTTCTTCATCATATTCCCTCTGATCTTACTGGTTTTTCTTGCACTCATCCTTAGGCTTTCATGTCTCCTAGGAAGGACAACGCGATCTCCACGGGCAAGGGGAAGGTTTTCGAGCAGGTTGACAATGGAGGAGAGGAAGAGGCTTCCCCACTTTTTCCTAGGGTTAGGCACTTCCCTGAAGCTCTGCCCTCCCATATCTCGCAGGGCCTTCGATCGGGTGAAGTTCGTCTACGTGTTAATGGCTTTCCTGTCATCGGGCCCGGGTTCAGGGATTTGTTTCTTTCCACTCGGCAATGGCCCGAGCTCATTGCCTTTTTGGCTTCAGTTTTGATGATAGGCATCTTGAACATGGCCTCTTTCCATGTGAACTTTCCACTCCTTGAGGCTCTTGCTGAGAGGTTTAACTATCAAATGAACACCTTCTTCCTTCCTACGGGCAAGACAATGCTAACTTTGGAGGAAATTGCCAGGGTTTCTGGCTTGAGCTTGGCTCGGATCGCGTATCAACCCTCTACTGCCACCGACGATCATTCCATCATGGGTGCACAACTGTTGAGGGCTGCCTACTCTTCACAGGGTCACTGGGTCGATATGGAGTTGCTAGGCTGGAGTCGAGAGCGATCTCAGGCCGCCGAACAGATCTGTATTTTCCTATTTGTCCTATTGGGATCTGTTCTTTTTCCAAGCGGTTATAAGACGGTAGATCTCTTGTTCCTTTAGCTCATGCCTTTTGGGAGCGATAGAGTTACACCATGTTCCGACTGTGTTGGCGGGCATTTACCAGGGTCTTCATGACCGGGTCACACGAGGCGACCGATTATTGAGGGCAGTATTATGATTTTGCAGGTATAGTTTTGAACTCACTTTTGCTTTATTTTTGCCCCTGCAACTCAATTTTCCTTTTGGTTTTGGCCCTTGGATCTCATATTTTTACTATAGAAATATACTGGAAAAAGGCCGGCTTGATCCGAGAGGGTCTCAGTTGGGCGACACTAGTGGTGTCGCTGGGGTGACATTGCCAGTGTCGTCCACACAAGCTGAGCGACACCACTAGTGTCGCCCAAACAATCTTGTTCTGAATGAGTCGGGGGGGCCTTAATTGCTGTTTTGTGACATGTTGGGGTGTTTTTTGCTTATGTTTTTTTGCAGATTTGGGCCTATGAACACATTGCCATTGTCCATCCTCCTCGATGAACGACTGTTGTATCTGCTGTTTTGGGACTGACATATGTCAATGATACCACCAACCTTGGGATGTCAACCATTGTCACAGGATTCTTGATGAGTTGCCATCATTCGATTGGGTGACCATGGCTCTTGAGAATGTGCCCTTGTTTCTGCCTGCTATGGGATGTTCATGTCCTATTTTAGCAGGGCAGTTCTTCACAAAGGGGTACTTCCCTCAAAGGGTACTTCGCCAGTTTCGCCATACTCAGAATTACACTTCCCCCAGGAGAGTGGATCTTTTCATCATGTGCTTCGTGGATCCATAAAGAGTTCTCTGGATTCTTGTCGGGCTTCCATCTTGGAGAAGTTTCGTCATTCTTCCAGGGTTCGTCGAAGTCGCTTTGGTTTTCCATTCATGTCACCCCTCCCACATCTTTTTGAGTTGGTTCTATTGAGAACCTAAAGGGTTTAAGAGGAGTCTTTGTCCTCAGGGTCTGCTTGTGTAGTATTGTTGGAACTTGCAAGTACTTGTTTGTACTTGAGTGTTTTGAATCAGAAGCTCCTTCTTGGAGATTTTTTATTCTCTTTTTACTCGTGATGCGTTTTTAGGTTTTCACCATGTCTTTTTTTTTTTTTTTCTTTGTGATGCTTTTTCACGTTTTCGTCACACTTTTGAGCCCGTTACAGGTAGTATTTTCTGAGATACATCACATTAATGGGGTTGTTGAGCTCGTACCCCACCTGATTTTTTATCTTGTAAGAATTGTCTGTGTGCACTCGGGTAACCACGAATGGCCCCTCCTAATTAGGTTTGAACTTGCCTAAAGGGTGTGAATTTGCAAGAGTGTGGAATATTTTCTTGAGTACCAAGTCCCCTTCTCTGAATTGTTGAGGAACAACTTTTCTTTGGTATGCCCTCTCGACTTTACACTGGTAAGCAATGATATTATGTGTTGCTTGTAGTCATCTTTCATCTAAAGTAACAAGGGCAGCAATTCGTGCTTCAATCTTTTGTTCCTCATTTGAATTTTTGTAAATAAGCATTCGGAGAGACTGTATCTCAACTTCAATGGACACCAATGAGTATGGGGTCATGTCAGTAGAAGTATTCTCAGTTGTCCACTAGGCCCATAGTGCGTCGTTTAGCTTTTCGTGCCAATCTTTGGCACCTTATATTATTTTGTCTATGTTTTTGAGAAGTCCTTTATTCGTGGCCTCTGCTTCTCCATTTCCTTGAGGGTAGTAAGGTGTGGAGAATTTCTATGTTATCTCAAACTTTTTGCACACCTTAGTGACCCTTTCATTCTTGAAGTTGATCCATTGTCAATAATGATAGACTAGGGAACACCAAATCTAAATACAATGTCGTTCTTTATGAAACGGGAAACATGTTGTCCCTCAATTTTGACAAATGATGTGACCGCTACCCATTTTGTGATGTACTCTGTAGCCGTTAATATAAAACGGTGGTCGTTTGAGGCTTTCAGTGAGATCATTCTAATGATATTAAGACCCCACATGGCAAATGATCATACTGGCGGTATTGAGTTGAGTGGTACGGATGGTGCATGGATGAGGTCTCCATAAAATTGATATTTGGGACACCTTTTAACGAACTTTCAACAATCTTCGACCATGGTGGTTCAATAATAGCCTTGGCACCTGATTTTTTGAGCTAAGGCGGCCACCCCAGAATGACCTCCTTCATTGTCTAACTCTGTCAATACTTTATCGATTTTTGACCGATCGAGACACCGTAAAATGATGCCATCGAAGGACTTCTTGAACAAGAGATCACCTCTTACTAAGAATCCCTTGGAAAACCTTCGAAGGGTTTCTTTATCCTTTTTGGTGGCTCCTTCAGGATATAACCCATCTTTCAGCAGGGATAGAACATCGTGGAATCATGGTTTTGCCTTAACTAGTGCATCTGAAGCCACGAGAGACACTTCCCCATCGTTTTCATTTTCTTGCTCTATTTCTTCTTCAATCCTTAGTGGGGAAGGATCATGTTTCTTCCTGATGTAGAATAATAGTGTGGTGATTTCTGAAGGAATATCAACCATCGAAGCAAGGGTCATAAGGGTGTTGGCAAATCGATTATTTTCCCTAGTTACGTGCCGAAAGGTGATTTTCTTAAAATATGAGACCATCTTTTCCACCTTTTCTTGATAGGGTTTGAGCTTTTCTTCTTTCACCTTTCAAATCCCTTGAACTTGGTTTATGACGAGTAAGGAGTCATCAATCACTCGTATTTGCTGGATTTTCATTCCCATAGCGTTCTCGACCCGGTTATCAAGGCTTCATATTCAGCAATGTTATTAATACATGGGAAATTCAGTCTGATGGCTGTTGGCATTAAAATATTCTCAGGTGAGCATAATATGACTTCTATACATGACCCGTATTCATTCCTTGCACCGTTAAAGTATAACTCCAAATTGAGTCCTCAATTGTGAAGAGGTTTTCATCAAGGAGATCCGTGGTGACGGGAGTGTTATTTGGCAATGCGTGTTCAGCCAAGTGGTCAGCATTGGCTTGTCCTTCGATCGATTTTTGAGTGACATATTCGATCTCGAACTCGCACAATAGCATTCTCTACTTCGCCAAACATCCTCTAAGGACTGGTCTCTCCAATAGGTACTTGAGTGGGTCAATTTTTTAGATGAGATTGACTGTATGAGATAAGACCTAGTGTCTTAATTTCTGCATAGACCATACGAGCGTTAAGCAATGTTTCTCCACATCCATGTATCTTGTCTCATAGTCGACCATGGTTTTGCTGATGTAGTATATCGTTTGTTCTTTTCCATGGTTGTCGTATTGTCCGAGCATTGCCCCCATGGTTTTGTCTTTCACTAATATGTATAGGAACAACGGTTTATTTGGACTAGGAGGACTAAGAATGGGAGGTTTAGTGAGGTACTCCTTGATTTGGTCGAATACTTCTTGGCATTCATCATCCCATATGAATGGAGTATCCTTCTTACGGAGCCTATTGAATGGTGCACACTTGTCCGCCAGTTGTGAAATAAAATGCCTTATGGCTTGTATACGACCTTGAAGCCCACAAATTTCTTAGATGTTTCGAGAGGAGGCATTTTAGTGATGGCTCGTATTTTGGACGGGTCCACTTTAATGCCTTTTTAGCTTATTATAAGTCCTAATAATTTACGGATTGAGTTTGAGTTGATGTTTTCAGAGTTTCGAAAATGGTTCTCAAGTTGGTGAGATGATCAGATCTGGCCTTCGACTTGACCAGAATGTCGTCGACATAGTCTTTCATGATGGTATGCATTAAGTAGTGAAAGATGCTGGTCATTGTCCGCTGATAAGTTACCCCTACATTTTTTAGGCTAAAGGGCATGACATAGTAGCAATAGGTTCTCCATTTAGTTATGAATGAAGTCTTGGTATGGTCTTCTTCTGCCATGAGGATTTGGTTGTAACCTAAGAAACCGTCCATGAATGACAACATCTCGTGCCCTACAGTGTTGTCAACCAAGGCATCTATGTTTGGTAATGGAAATTATCCTTTGGACATGCCTTTTTGAGATCTCTGTAGTCAACACACACTCGGATCCTCCCGTCTTTCTTGAGTATGACCATTATGTTGGCCAACCATTATGAGTAATCAACAGGGGTAATGAACTTTTTCTTGAGCAGTTTATCGATTTCTTTTTTGATTTTGAGCTCAAGGTGGGTCTTTTGATGTCAGAGTTTCTGCCTTACAGGCTTCGCTCCCTCGTTGAATATTAGATGATGTTGCACCAATGTGGGATCTAGCCCTAGCATATCATCGTATGACCAGGAGAAGACTTCGCGATATTCCTTGAGAAAGTAAATTATATTTTCTTGCTCCTCAAAAGATATGGAGATTCCAATCTTGGTTAACCTTGGGTCCTTCTCAGTTCATAGGTTTACGTCGATCGTCTCTTCGATGAAAGCCGTTGAGTCTCCATCGAGCCTCTTCTTTAATTGCTCAACATGGGAAGTGAGTTCCTCAGGTTGAGGGATTTTTAGACTCTTGGCTCTCTTGATCTTTGTCTTGGTCGTCCAATTCATCGTCTTGGGTGTTGTGCACCGTTATCGGGCTCTCTTGAGTGTTCGCCATTTTTGAAAATTCTTTTTTCTTATTATCAATTTTGTCATGTTTTCAATTTTCAGTGGTTTTTGAAATATCGCAAGAGGCGTCCCTTATGGGACTCATGAGAGAAATGTTGGGGACTGGATGCACAGGGTCGTTAGGTGGCCATCCTGCGTCGATCCGTTTTTTGGCATCGGGACTTGAAGGTGTTGTTGGTACGCTTCCAGCGATTCTCGAGATAGAGAATTGATCGACAAATTTCGTTCCTGGGTTTGTATCGGTGGATGAGCATGCTTGGCTGTGTTAGACCGATTGTGCATACCTTCACATCGAGGTCAGCAAAAAGGTCTTCAATCCCAGTTCTTGTGTGTGCTGAGATGTGGAAGATGGATTACTCCCGACTATTGTGGAGTCAAGGATCACCTTTGGCCGTTTTGAAGGACGGGCATCGAGAGGATCGAGGCTTTGAATGCCTCTAGATACAAAGCCCGGATAGCTTGAAGGCTTCATTCAGTTTTGCAATACAGTGAGAGAACACCTGAGACCTCTTAGATCCCCATTTTTAGTTTTGGCTTGGAGTGATTTAGAAATTGATCTGTTACGCCTTGCTCTTGACTCCCCAAGCCTTGGGTTGGTTGGAAGCCTTGGGAGAAGAGTATGTGTCAAGCCTCGAGGGACCCAAAACCGTATCGATGTTGACATTGGATGATGTCTTCCATCGATGTAAAAGTTTGAAAAAATTGACGAACAGGGTCACCGGCCTCTAGGCACAAGGTGTCACAATCGACTTGCTCAAAGGAAGCGAGTGGGATTTCTCCAAGCTCGGCCCCTAGGGGTAGCTTCCCGTTATGTATACTAGGATTGAGAAATGTAGGGGGTTTAGCACATACCTTCGCGATGCCCTTTTTAGTTGAAAATTTGAGGCATTGATGGAGCGTAGAGGCGACCATGAGGTTTTCATGCAACCACAGTCTTCCTAGTAGCATGTTGAATAAAGGTTTTATGTCTAAGACGTAAAACTTTATCATTTGGACGGTAGGCCGATATTGAGTGTAAGAGGCAGTGCTTCAGCTTGTCTCTTGGTCCCGTCATATGCAGCGATAGTTGATTGACATGGCTCGAAGCCATCTGAGCTTTTGCCTATCTGCTTCACTATTTTCATAGGGCATATGTTTAAGAATGCCCCATTATCAACAAGCACTCTTCGTATCTCATATCCTTGCATAAAAATAGTGATGTGAAGAGGTTGGACATGAAAGCAGTTGAAGCTGGCTAGGATGTCATCATCCGTGAATACGATCTGCGTTGGTGCCATCAGTTGGTTGATCATTCCGCACAACTCATCCGGCTGTGTGTTGCTCGGGATGTGTGTCTTCGCGAGGACCTTTTCAATTTGGGCTCTGTGTGCTGGTGAATTGGCAAGCAGCTCCAAGATGGAGATTTGGGCCTGGATCTTCTCGAGATGAGCCGATAGATCATTGGTGGTTGTGGATCCTTGAATTATTTTATTTGGTTCGTGATCTGCGACCCTTGCTGATTGTCTAGCTTTTGAGGTGTTTCCCATTCTTTCATCGAGAGTACCAGCCATCAATTAAATGGGTTTGAACACTTGGCCTCTTCGAGTTTGGGAATCAACCTCGCCAGCCTGAAGCTCGATAGGGTCAGCCCTAGCAAGAGTAATAAGAGACTTTGGGGTGTTGGCCCCATGTTTGGAAGGTGATCCCTTTTCGTTGATCTTGACCATATCGTTCATCTTCATCCTATCGGTACTATTTTGGAAGATCATCTAAAGGTTTGGGGTGAAGGGCTTCCTCTTAGAAGGCTTAAAAGATCTTTTCGGGGCTCTTGAAAGTGATGATCACAAGCAAATATGAATTGACTAGGATCATCTTCTTCGTCGCCACTCTCAATCATGAGAATGACGACGTTCTCTTTTGACGTGTCTTGAGCTCTCAGCTTTTCAGTCGTTGCGACCATATTTTTAGGGGGAGGATTTGTGAAGATACCCATCTTTTGATTAGGTTCTTCGACATGTTGATTTCTAGGTGCGACAGTGATGTCTTCCCTATTGATTAACCCTTGAATCACCCGTTTCAAATACAAGCAATTATGAGTATCATGAGCATGATTTTGATGCCATTTGCACCAGCTGCTCTTAACCGTGACTTGAAATGGTGGTTCAGAAGGTGGCAAAAGATAAACCATATTTCTAGTGAGGAGTAATTCTAGTACCTTTTCTAATGGGTCTTTGAGAGGGGTGAAATTATCTTCTCGCCTTTTGTTATTATTTTGAGCGTTGGCTCTAGGCTGACCCCTTCGGTTTTGGTTCTGATTGTTGCGTTGAGTAGTTGAACCTTGAGCCAGTCTGTTAATGACAATCTCATTAACCTAACAAGAAGCATTCCCCTTGTTATTGTTTTCGTTCTTATTTTGGGGATTTGTTATCGGTTTATTATCCGGCCTGACGCTGAGGGGTGTCCCTCTAGCCCTTTCATGTCGTGCCACCCGCTCAATCATGGAGTCGAATGAGTGGGGGATAAGACCTTGGCTGAAGAATGACCTGTATTTAGGAGTATGAAGATTTTGGTTGGGTCCGTAAGTGGACATAGTATGACCTGCATTGCTGCCTCACAGAATCGACCGATGAAATCCTTGAAGGATTCTCTTGGGTTTTGTTTTGTTGCACTGGGATCACTCAGGTAGAGAGGTCTTGGTGTCGACCCGCGGTAGTGAGAGACGAATAGGTTGAACATTTCATAAGAGGTGATGTGTGGTCAATCAGACATTGTTTTTTTATGCCAATTCAAGGCCTCGCCGATCAATGTTTGTGAAAATATGACTTTCAGTTGGTTAGACATGTCTCGCAAAGCTTGAACGGAAAGGAGGTACACAGTGACGTGAGTATCTGGATCGCTCTTCCCATTGAACTTGTTTTTAAATTTTGAGACAACAAATCCCACGAGAAGGTCTTCCATGCCTCAAAGGGTCTCATGAACACAGGCCTTCGGGGGTAGAATTCCATGCATGCCCATTCTTACAAGCATATCCTGCATTGCTTTTAAGGTGCCTTCTTGTTGGGCATTGGGCATGACAGTAGGCCCACCGGTCGATGGGTTCCCAAGCATAGACTAATGAGTTGAAACTTGGGGTACATGTTGGCTTTCATGGGCTTGAGTTTGATGAGTCGCAGTCACTGGGGCGGTTTGATACATTGGCGCACGGTTTATTGGACCGGATGAACTAGAGGGACCAATTGAAGAATCGATTGACTCAGTTGTGCTAGGGGTTGACCTATACCACTAAGTTGGTTTGGGATCGACTTGTAAGCTGGGGCATGTACAGTGTAACCTAGGTCAACTAGACTTTTAAGGGCAGCTTGGATACCTATCTCGCCTAAGGGTTGGTTTAGATTGACACCTTTGCTTCATACAGTGTTCAGGACATTATGAGTAGTATTATGGTGTCTCGAGGTTGGGTTAGATCCCCTAGACCTAGGTGGGTCTTGGTTTTGAGCGTCAGGGTTATCGTGGTTCGATTTATGGGAATTGGCGTTTGATACTGCATGAAAATCTTCCCTCATTCGACTCCTGCTTTGGTTGCCTAAGGGCCCTTGCCTAGGTTGGACCCCTTGACTATTCAAAGTCTTTTTGGCTGAACTAGCTTTTCGGACCACACAGATCTCAGGATTAGGAGTGGACCCTTGTGACTCTGCCTCTAATTGAAGACATGGGCATTGGATAATGGATTGACCTGAGTTCTATCGATAATCCCAAGGGATCACGGCATATTGGTCCTTAGGTTTGGGCAGGTTAGGCTTAGAGTCGGTCGTGGAGCGATCATCATGGTCACCTTAAGTAACCGACATAGTGACTCTCTTTGGTTGGGTTTTAGAATCTAGACTTAGGGTGAGATCTAGACTCGACGGCTTAGGGTAGACCTAGCCTGACTCTTGGGGCAAAACCTTATCTGAGACTTAGCCTAAGACTAGACTGGATGAAACTAGACTTGCTAAACTCAATGGGTTATGGTTCAGACCATGAACTAGGGTAAGCCTCGTCTAACTCTAGAGGCAACTCTATACTTAGACCTAAGCTAAAACCTAGATAAGAAAGGTACGAGTCTCGGCTCTGCCAAGAGTGGGTCTAGGTTCGGACCGGAGTGTGAACCTGGTTCGGACCTAGACTGAGCTGGGTGCAGGCCTGGGCTTGGACCAAGAGGGTTTTGAAGATCAGATTGGGTGTGGACCCGGACTGGATCAAGATTCGTTTAGGCACGAGCCCTTGGCTCAGACCAAAAGGTGGCCTAGGTTTGGCCTTGGGTGTGAACTTAGTTCAGACCTGGGCTAGGCTGGGTATAAGCTTGAACTTGGATCCAAAGAGTTTTGATGATCAGACCAAGTATGGACTTGGACTGGATCAAAGATGAACTATAAACGAGCCTTTGGCTCGGACTAAGAGGGGGCCTAAGATCGGACCAAGGCGAAACCTGGTTTAGTCCTGGCCTAAGCTGGGTACAAGCCAGGACTTGGACCCAGATGGTTCAGCTCAGACCAAAAGCGGGTCCGAACTGATATATAAGATTAACCAACAGAAATAAGCAAGCACAACACATGAAAACTTTTGACCAAGATTATAGGTAAGCTTGGCTTGAGAGTGAGTTCCTAATTATTGAAATGCGTTTAGACTGATAGAAGTCCCCACATAAGTCCTGGCCTCTTGTTATAGGATGTTCATCAGGTCCTACTATACGCGGAGTTGCTTTGAGGCACAGGATTACGGAGGGGCACTCACAGTTAAAGTTACGTGAATCCCAACCGCCTCGACTCTCAAAGCTAGGTTCCCCTCACGCCGTTAACGTGGATTTTGGGGTTTTTCGAAATATTTTTGCTGCTTTCCTGGGCATTCCTGGTCCGGTGTGTGCTGGAGTATGTAAAGAATCACGCAAGAAAAAATAAAGTGGCAAGCAGGCAGGCACCCAATGCAACGAAGAAATAAAGCGAGCGCTTGGCACCGGTCATGTCTAATGATGCGCCCTTCGAGGTGAAGCTCGCTCGAAGCACAATATAGATGGAGGGGTAGGCAACCCATAAGAAAGTACAGTCAAAACAGTGAGACCAAGCATAGTCCGTGCTAAGTCGAGCACGGCCTGACTCGAGGGAGGGTGCAAGCAACCCTCAATGTATTTTTATTTTTTTATTTTTTATCTTTTTAAATTTGATGAAACGCAGTTAAAATAAGCATGGTGACATCAAGGAAAAAATGATTTCAATCAAAATTAACAAACTAAAATAAAATCAGAAAACCAGGAACAAAACATACCTATATGAAGCAAAACATTTTTTTAAATATTTTTAAAAATTTTATTTTAAGCCAAAAATTAGTCAACAGGGGGAAAAAAGTATCTAGAAGAGACCTGTGGGGTCCAAGAAATGTTTTGGGACACTTGCAGTTGGGTGGCACGGGTGGTGTCTTCAGGGTGACACTACTGGTGTCGCCCTTGCAGGTCACCCAAAAAAATTATTGATGAAATAAGGCTATAATAAACTTGGAAGAAGTAGGAAAAAGAAATATTTAAGATGAAATAAATTAAAATAGAGCAAAGAAGAACAATGCAGATAGAACAGATCTGTATCAAGTAAAATAATTTTTTGGTAGTTTTAAAAATTTTATTTTGATCTAAATTTTTTGAGCAAGAGAGACCCTAGAGCATATATACAAAGTTTCAAAAGATTATGAAACTTTTAAATTTGGGCGACACAGGGAGTGTCGCCTTGGATCTAGGTGGCACTAGTGGTGTCGCTCGGAAAAAAACAAGGTTTTGTAGAACTAAAACCTTGAATTCTGGTCACTGCCGACTTTTGGGACCTTTTGTGACTGAAATTAGTGAAAAAATTAAATAAAAATTGTATTTTGGTGCTTAGATCATGCTCAAAATGCCCTAGGATGGGCGCTAAAGTGTTTTTTTTTTTCTTGTCCTTGCTGCTGCCTTCTTGGGAGGTCTTTTTTTAACTTGCTCATGTTATGGGGAGTTACTCTAGCTTTATTGTTATTATTTTGTTAAACTTGATGAAATAAGACTACAATAAACTTGGAAGAAGTAGGAAAAAAAAGTATTTATGATGAAATAAATTAAAATAGAGTAAAGTAGGACAGTGTAGATATAACATATCGGTATCAAGTAAAATATTTTTTTGGTATATTTAAAAAATTTCTTTCGATCTGAGCTTTTTTGAGCAGTCACAAGAGAGACCCTAGATCAGATCTACAAAGTTTCAAAAGATTTTGAAACTTTTAAATTTGGACAACACGGGGAGTGTCGCCTTGGATTTGGGCGGCACTGGTGGGTCACCTAAAAAAAATAGGGTTTCGTAGCACCGAAACCCCGGATCCTAGTCACTGCCAACTTTTGGGACCTTTTGTGACTAAAATCAGTAAAACACAGTGAATAAAAATCGTATTTTGGGGCATGGATCAAGCTCGAAATGCCCCACGGTGGGCGTCAAACTGTTTACGATGAAAATCTGGCTGATATTTCAACGAAGTTCTCTCGGATCTTAACACCTTAAACTGATGAAAAGATGGTGATAGAGAAAGTGGGACAAATCGAATTCAGATATGAGGCCAGATCTGCCCGAAAACGAGCAGATCTACTATCTGATCTATGGCAGAGCCAACATGATCCAAAGCGTTAAAAACACGAGTTTTAAGAAAAATAATCAAAATAAGATCAAAATAAAATTAAAATAGTAAAAGAAGAATAAAAAAGAGGAGAAAAAGTTATCGAATAGAGTCGGATGGCCTGGGACTCTCGTGCCTTCGAGGGCTCGCTCATATCAGCACCAACGTCCTCTTTGCCTCTCTAATTCAGATATTGACCGGCAGATCTCTAGTATAGAAGGGTTGTTGTTTCCTAAGGATAATTTAGATCTAAGGTTGTTGTGCCCTAATGATAGTTTAGATCTAGGGTTGTTGTGCCGTAGGTCTAGGTATTCTCAGGCTTAGACTTAAGGTTAGGGTTAGGGTTTTCTTAGGCTTGACTTTCTCTGGGGAAGTCTCTCAAGAAGCTCTCTTAGGGTTTCAATATTTTTCCCAGTTGTTCCCCTTGAATGGCCACAAAAAGACATCTTATAGGGATCAAGGATCTGTTGGGAAGGATAAGTTCCTATAACCAACAGATCCTCATCCAAAAAAATCATTTTTGAGGGTATGATCTGGGTGACAAGCCTAGTGTCACCCAAACAAAAGTGGTAAAAACCTACAAAAAGGTAAGAAAATCTTTCTGGAGGTAAAATTTTAGTTTTGGGCCAAAAGTGGTTGGGCGACACGCCTAGTGTCGCTTAGTCTGAACTGGGCGACACTGCTAGTGTCGCTCAAACCAAACAATGTCCGAATTGAAAACATTTTTCTTTGGGTGTGTTCCTCAGCCTCTTGTGAAACTCTTAGAGAAAATTTTGGTCAAAACCAAAATTTTTACAATTTTTAATTATTTTTTTGGTAAAACATGGCATATGTAGGATTTTGGGTCAAAATAAGGTTTATGCAGGGTTTTGAGTAGGCACATTGGTTCCGGGTCACAGGGTAGGCTATGTGAATTATGGATTTTGGGTTTACTAGGTCAGTATGGTCTTAAGGGTTCAAGAAACCATAGAATTTTGCAGATTTAAAATGAGGTGTCTGTAGTTGCCCCTCTTTGGCACTCCCTATCCTTCGAGGGATAAGTGAGTGGCAAAGAAGGAGACACTTTAGCGTTTGTCCTTCGAGGGGCAAGTGAACGTCACAGATATTTCAGACATTTTAAATTTCTTTCTGAGGTCACGTGGTTAGAAGGCGCACCGACTAATCCCTTTAAGTCATTGTGCTCATCGAGCTCACCCACCTAAGGCATTTTTCCTCCTAGGGTTTTCGGCATGAGATGTCGGTGAGTTACACAAGCTTGAAACTCGAGTTGGATTTTCTGGTCATGCCACTTAACTTCAAGGGTTTCACAGTTGTAAATTTTAACTCTGACATCTTCTTTGATTTCCTTAACGTTTCTTAAGGCTGTCTATAGGAAAAGGCTTTTTATAGGAAGAGACTTGTCTGATCGATTCTGAAGAGAGAGACGAGGCAGCAACGCAGCAGTCACGGCAACACGGTATTCATCATATACGGGTGTCAAAGCATCTTTTAATATTAGAAATTTTGAAAGTAGGAGGAGATTTGAAATAGAACCTA
>NW_006498102.1:912396-943787 GCF_000471905.2 Amborella trichopoda
AGGTTGGTTAGCAGTTTTAACTTCTGCAACCATAGAGCCTTCTAAGCAGTTTAACATCATGCAAAGATGGACCATACACCTGACCCTTTTACGTCATACGAGGATAGACAAAATACACCCGACCCTTTACGTCATACGAGGCTAGACGGAATACACCCAACCCTTTTACATCATATAGGGCTAGACGGAATACACTCGACCCTTTTACGTCATACGGGGATAGACGGAATAGACCCGACCTTTTTACGTGATATAGGGCTAGACGGAATACACCCAACCTTTTACGTCATGCGGGGCTAGACGGAATACACCTGACCTCTTACATCATACGGGGCTAGACGTTACCTGTCTCAGGTCTTTTACATCCCACGAATTTGACGTTGAACTGGATACACCCAACCTTTATCTTCATACGGGGCTAGACGTTACCTGTCTCAGCTCTTTTATGTTGCACGAGTTTGACGTTGAACTGGATACACCCAACCTTTATCATCATATGGGGCTAGACGGTTCCTGTCTTGGCTCTTTTATGTCGTACGAGTTTGACGTTGAACTGGATACGATCTTTTTCGTCATACGAGGCTAGATGGTACCACTCTCGGCTCTTTTACATTGCACAAATTTGATGTTTATCCTGTCTCGACTCTTTTACGTTGCACGAGTTTGATGGTTTTCCTGTCTCGACTCTTTTACGTCGCACAAGTTTGACATTTTTCCTGTCTCGGCTCTTTTATGTTGCACGAGTTTGACGTTTTTTGGATTGGACTTTGGTTGGTAGTTTAGGCTCATGCCACCGAGGAGCATTTTCTTTTCCAATTTTTTGAAATTTTTTTGCTTGAAAATTGGTTGGCAGTTTAGGCTCATGCCACCGAGGAGCAAGCTAAAGTTTTTGAAAATTCATTAAAATATTTAAAAACAGTCGTAAAAACTCATGGCAAAACTAAATTTGGTTCCCGAAAGTTCCCAAAATTAAGTGGGGG
The DNA here is from genome assembly GCF_000471905.2 of Amborella trichopoda. The sequence continues at coordinate 913,377 of NW_006498102.1, forward strand.
AAATTTTGGAAAAACGTTTTTGGGGGACACGGTTGGTGTTGCCCCCCAAAAAAATAAATTTTTTTATTAAGTGGAAACATGGGGTATTGAAAACAATATTTTGAGGCAAAAAGATTTGGGCAACACCAGTGGTGTCGTCCTCACAGGCTGAGCAACACTAGGCGTGTCGCCCATTTCAAAAAAAAAAAAACATTTTTTTATTTTTTATTTTATGGTGGGCGACACAGCCTGTGTCGCTTGGGCGTCACAGCTTGTGTCCCTCGAGCGTCACGCATAGTGGTGCCCATAAAAAAAAAAATTTATTTATATTTTTATTAAGTGTTTGATGTGGGGGTAGAAAAAAAAAGGTTTTGCAAAAAAAAATAATAAAAAAACATTGGGTGACACGCGTGGTGTCACCCCCACAGACTGGGCAACATTAGGCGTGTCGACCAAACAAAAATAATTTTTTTATTTATTTTGAACATACTGGAAATTAAATAAAACAGGAGTTTCCAAAAAGATTTGGCTGACACTAGTTTTCAGATTTCGATCATGCTCGAAATGCCCCACGGCGGGCGTCAGAGGTTTGAGCGAGCTTCATCATCGTAAACTGTTTGGCGTCCACCGTGGGGCATTTCAAGCTTGATCCAAGCACCAAAATACAATTTTTATTCATTGTTTTCATTAATTTCAGTCACAAAAGATTGGGGTGACACGAGTAGTGTCGCCCTCATAGGCTGCGCAGCACTAGGCATGTCACCCATTCCATTTTTTTTTTTTTAATGGTGGGCGACACAGCCTATGTCACTCGGGCAGCACGCATAGTTTCGCCCATGAAAAAAAAAATTTATTTTTTGATTAAGTGTTTACTGTGGGGGTTAAAAAAAGGGTTTTGTAAAAAAGTAAAAATAAAATAATTGGGCGACACGAGTAGTGTCGTCTGGGCGACACGCTTGTGTTGGAAGATATTTTTCATCATCATGGGGCCCTCGCTCAATAAAAGCCTAGCAAACAGTGGAAATCCAGAAAGTCTCAGAATGGCCTCGAAACTGGCCAAGATCTTTCTGAGGTCTCTCAAAAGTCTCTCGCCAGGTTTTGTCGCATTCCGACATGTTTAAGGTAGTACAAACTAAGAAACAGTTCTGGCAAAATCGGCCTCCAGCAACCTGAAATGGCCCCTATAACTAGAGCTACATTTTTGGTGTCTCAAATTCCTATCGGACCATTACCATTAGATCCGGCACGGTTGATAACCCCACGGGCCAAATTTTAGCTCGAACGGACACTCCAAGAAAATTTTATATACAAAAGAGTGAAACAGAAGGAGCCACATGCTATTCCCGTGCGGCCACCATGCAGCTCCACACCATTGAAGGGACATTCACCAATAATGACTTTCGATGCTCATATCTCACCCGTCCCAAGTCAGATCATGTTCAAATTTGGTAAGCATGTTCGTCTCATCAAGACGAGCGATTCGATATATAGCACGCCCCGTGACGACACCCGAGCACGAAGAACAACTAGAGAGAAGTTGTTAATCCGTGAAGAAAGTGCAGGAAATTCAGCAGCGTTGTGCCTCGCTTGAGCTGCCGAATCATGCTGCTCGTGAGCCCGATGGGCGCGAGACCAAGTCCATCGCGTGCATACGGTCTCGGGCCATCTCTGACCTGAACCCCGTACATGATGAACGGTCGAATTCCGCACACGAAGCCGATGAATCCACTGCAAATTCTGTCATGGAATTCCAGATTCTGGCCAAAATTCCAAAGTTGCAAAATCTTCGTTCGGGCACGGAATCGAGCTGCGTTTGTTGCCCCGCGATCGTAACGGCATGCTCAGTGTGATCTAGAGAAGAAATCATAGAAAATCATCGAGGAACGAACACACTATCGGTCCGAAGTTTCAAGATCCATTCAAATTTCAAGTCACATGATCGTGCACTAAAAACACGATCCATGGCTCGAAATTGGTATCAAAGCGATCGTCATACCGAGCTCTACAAGAAAAGAATCATCTTTCGAACAACCGGGCATTGGAATGACCTCGGATCATCTATGAAAAATCATGCATGTTTTAAGGCAACACAGGGACAGTTCTGAAATTCCAAGAACTGTAAGGAAGGGGCAAATATGTCATTTTGCACCGTACTTTCTAATTTCTTTTAATTCATTTTAATCTTAATTTTTCAGCAATTAGGGTTACTTTTGATCATCCACTCATGTTTGAGGCATATTCTATATATACGTACCATCATTGTACGTAAAAAAAAGACACACTCAATCCCTCACAAAAGAGAGTTTTTACTTAATACAGTTTCTCTTTCCAACTATTGTTGGGTCACATTTGGAGAGAGAGAGAGAGTAAGGTGAGAGAAACTTTTGATCGGTACCCATAGGCTTGAGGTAAATCTTCTCTCTCTTCCTTTTCTTTTCTTCTCTCTCTTCTTTTTCTTTCTCTTATTCTCTTTCTTCTTCCTCTTCCTCTTCAGAGTTCCGCTTAGAGGCCATGCACGACAATGGCAGTGCTCTATGCCTCTCTGGCGGTCTCACAGATCGCGCATCGAGATGGCAGCACCATGCGCGAGCTTCTATCTTCTTTTGTTCTCTCTCCCAGCGAGACGTGTAGACGACGCTGCTCATCGTCATCCGCAGACGTACCCTCAACGTCTTAGTGAAGAACACAGACGGTGAAACATGTTGCCTCCTGCAGGGGACTTCCTCTGTTACACGCATAGCGCAGACGACGATACCCATCGTGGCTCGCTTGAGGTCTCGATAACACTTATCGCCGTCCGCGAGCTTCCTTCGCATGCTTGATGCCCATCACTGTCTGTGAGCCTCCTTCGAGCGTTCGGTGCTCGTCACCATTCCTTCTGCATCCCACTCCTATCACCATGCGCCTCATGAGAACTATCGCTGCATGCTCCATGAGAGGCTATCGCCACCCATGTAAGGGTGTTTCCCTTCTCATGATGCCAACGATGATGCTTATTGCTGCCTGGGTTTTTCCTCCTTCTGCCTCCTCGTTCTCTTTCTCTTCGTCCCCTTTCTTCTCTTCACTCTTTTCTCTCCTGACTTGATTGAGCGTAGACTTAGCTAGTGCCGCCATATCGGTCTCCGTTTATAGTAGCATTGTCGTCGTGCTGGTCTTGAGAATCATGCCTGTCTTGCTACCACTCCGAGTCGATAGCTTTCTGGCCGTCATGCTAGTCTCCTCCTTTTGTCAAGTTTTCTTCTCCTTTCTCCCTTTATTGGAACCTTCCATTTCATCACTCCCTCATATGAGCGTACAATGCCCTAAGACAAGGGTGGGTCTTTGACCCAAATTAACTATTGAAGTGTTGTGTAGAAAACTAGAGGATTGCAGGTCAAGGGAGGCGATTCCGAACCAGCTAAAGCAGTTGGGGGACTTTCTTCGTGATCTAAGAGGGCGCCCACGTGAGTTAGCTCGAATAAGTCCCAAACCCACCTTAAATTCCTCTCTCATCGATTAATATACCTGCCCTTGTTCTTGAGCAAGGTTTTGAGAGAGAGATCTCAAATCTCGGGTTTGTTAAAAACCCGAGATACGTGTCGTCAGATCATCTAGATCCGGAAGGTGAGATCAAAGCACCTAACCATCTTGGCGACTCCACTGGGGATCGATTTGCTCTTGTTTGACTAGTATCATCTTTTACTTTCTGCATTACTTTCTATGGCACCTAGGTTGTTCAACCCGTACATCCGAGTCAGGGATTTTCTCATCCCCGCACTCGTGGCTGTCCTAGTGAAGCGAACTGCTCAAGCTTCCTTCCCTACTCTCCTTCTGAGTCAGAACTCAATGTCCGGCTCTCAGGTTCTTGCCTGAGTTAGCGCGAGAGGGGACTTAAAAGTCCCTGACTCTTCGTTTCCTTGCCCTGGGGGACCCTCCACCAAGGCCCCTTTCATCGGTGGCACGCCTGCCATTGCACACAGCACGCACCCTGTTATTGGCAAGTCTCTTGCCGGTCATATTGCTGGGGCACGCCGAAAGGCTTCCCTAACTACTTCATCATTTCAGACCTCTACATTTAGAGGCTCGACACACCGAGGCAGAGACCCTATGACCTCTAGCCCTCGCACACACCTAAGGGCTCATGGTCCATCCACTCGAGCCACACCTTAGGGCAACCTTCACGTTACCTTGAGCCCACATCCAGGGCTAGGCCTTCTAGGGCCGAACCTTGCAAGCATTACGCATTTGCTTTCCACAACTCTGGGTAACGCTAGCACTATGCCACCTCAAGCCCCTCTCAGCACATAGCTTCATCCTGTGAGAGATAAGGTTCCACCTCGTCCCTCACAGATACAAGCTCGTGAGCCTTGGCCTCCTCAGGTCGGACTCATTGACCGAGCCCGGGCCGACCCCCAGGTCACACGGACGGCTAACCCTAAAGGTGCCCATGCACCACCCTTGCAGGTTCTTTCCCGACCCTAACTTAGACAGAGTCATGAACCAGCTCCTTCCCCTGCCGCTCTTTCGACACTAGGCAAGCACCTCAAGCCCTGATACTCAAAGGTCTTCCCTAAGAGTACCATCTTGAGCCAGCCTCAGATCAGCCGTGCACATGGGCCCCACAAAGGAAATCAGGGCAACGACCCGATGTTAGACAGAGGCCTCCAGCCTCCAAGCCAAAAACCCAGGCTGCCTTATGTCCTTGGACCCCACTCTCTCCTCCAAATCATAGACACGACCCTTGCATGTTCAAAGAAGGCGGGGCAGTCTAGGTCTCAGGCTCAGTTCTGAAATGAAGTCTACAGCCGTCTCAGGGTTCAGTAGAAGAGAGATCTTTAGATCCTGACCAAAGAAGTCTCCAAGGCAGTCAAGGTAGCCACCCTTGATGACCTCCTACCTCGTAACCCCCTTTTCCCTCTTCAAACTCCAGAACTTGAGCGAGTCCAAGAGTACTGCTGGGTCGTCACTGCCCAGAAGCCACGGTCCTAAGACCATCAAGAAACAGTCCTCACAAGATCGACATACAAGGCTCGAGTCCAGTTGGGGCAAGCTGAGCCCCTGTAGACTAACTTGCCACCCATGGCTCGCCGACCCCGGCCGTTCGCTCCTCCTCCTGGCTCTGACCTCTTAGAAGAGACGGTCAGTGTCATGGTGATCAATAACCCAAACGAAGCCCAAGAGGATAGAATGACCAGGTTCGAGGTAATCATGCAAACCATCCTTGAAATGCCTAGAAGCCTTCAGGCCCACTTCCTCTCACCATGAGACCGATTCCCCGATTGGTGAGGACACAGTTCCTAGGCAAACTACCCCACCGGTCTCCCAAGACAGTTCTGCCTCCCGCGGGGTCTCCCAAACCGTGGCCCATAGCCTTAAGAACAAGGCCCCAGGCATGCAAGAGGTGTCGCTCTACTAGAAACCATACCCTTCGAACATTGACCAAGTACCCTTTCCTCCGAACAATCAAAAGGGGAAGCTCCCCCTGTTCAACAATACTACGTCTCTGCACCAGCATACTGGTCACTTCTAGGCGGCCTTTCGAGAGACGACAACTGACAGACTTCTCCTCCTCCACCAGTTCGTCGAGACTCTTAAAGGGCCAGCCTTCCAGTGGTATGCTCGGCTGCCTCCCAACTCGTACACATGTGGCAAGAGATGAAACAACTGTTTTACCAACGCTTCTACGAAGTCCAAAGGAATGTGGAGACCATCAAACTTCTCACCCTGATGCAAGACCCTGGTGAGCCAGTTGACAAGTTCATCACCCGATGGAGAGAGTTGGCAACCTTCTATGCCACTCCCATGATTGAGAAGGAAGCAGTCCAGACCTGCATACGAAACATGCTTCCTGAGATCGCCCTCCATGTCGAGGCATCCAATCCACCCTCCATGTTAGAGCTCATCTCTAAGGTAGTTCGTATTGAGGGGTAGTTCAATCACCATGGCAAGCCTCGTCAACAACCCTCCGGCCCAAACTCTCGCTTCAATAGTCGGGGAAACCAAAAAGCAGTGATCACCACGTCATGGTTAAGATGCACGACCCTAAACTGCACGGTCCAAACTATATGACCTTAAACTGTAGCGGTGGTCTCGTTGTAGAAACTTAAACTGCATAGTCCTTATCACACGACTCAAAACTGTACGACCACGGTCCGAACTATATGACTTTAAACTATAGAGCAGGTCTAGTTGCACGACCTTAAACTGCATAGTCCTAGTCTCATGACTCAAAACTGTATGATCACGATCCATGCTGCATGACCCTAAACTGTACAACCATGGTCTAAACTATACAACCTTAAACTGTAGCGAAGGTCTAGTTGCACGACCTTAAACTACACGGTCCTAGCCGCATGACTTTAAACTGCATAGCCATGGTCTAAGCTACAAGACCTTAAAACTGTAACACACGACACAACAAAGGGTCCATACGCACAACTCCAATTGAGAGATAGAACACCTCCTCGCTTAAAGGGTATTTCTTCAACATCCCCAGTGGAGTTAGATGTGTGTTAGAGTCATACCTACCCGTTTAACCCTTAATGGGTTTGTTTCACACCAACATCTCAGTAAGAGTCATGTCTTGCTACGACCCACTGTCCCCAGGGAGTTTAGGGCCCTTCTTATCCTGTCAACCCTCATGAGGTTCATCTGTGCTTTGGCCTATCATCCACAGCAGAGTCACATGCATGCCATTGCTCATTATCCCCAAGAGGTCACACTGGACCTCCTAATCCCTGGTGAAGTCACGTCCGTCTGCCACTCCTTGAGTGCCACCATCTCTATCTAAACCTCTCACTTGTGTATAGCCTTAACTATCTCCTTCCCCAAGGAGTCAGATTGCTATCCACAACCCATCCCCCATGTAGCTTTACCTACATGACGACCCATACACTGGTCCGTACTGCATGACCTTAAACTGCACAGCCCTGGTCCATGTTGCATAACCTTAAACTGCATAGCCATGGTCCAAACTATATGACCTTAAACTATAGCGGAGGCCTCATTCCACTACCTTAAACTGCATGGTCCTAGTTGCATGACTTTAAACTGCATAACCACGGTCCAGTTGTATGACCCTAAACTATAGTACACGTTCTGGTCACGTGACGTTAAACTGCTTTGCCCAGGTCTAGGAGGAATGACCTGAAAGACGCCCTCACATACGCGCACAGACCCTTTAGGTGCATCTTCACGCATGCCTTCCCTAGCCGGCTCATTCGTGTGCGTGCACCACCTTCACTATCATTACCATCTTTTCCTCCAGTGAGTCTTACTCATGCTCACCAAACGGCGATTCCGCGAGCTATACTCGCCGTCAGCTAGTGGGTCACCATTGTTCACCCACCATCCATCCATCATCAACTCTTCACAAGGCAACTTCATGCCATCTTCGCATGTGAGTCAAATTCATCACTAAGCTCACTCTATGGCCTCCACAAACTGCCATTCACCACCATTATGGTCCAGTTTTATGACCCTAAACTATAGAGCACGTCCTGGCCGCATGATGTGAAAAGGCTTCGCACAGGTCTCGAAGGCACGACTCTACATACACCTTCACATGAAAAAAAAGGGCATGGTGTACACCTGACCAGGGAACGCTATGAGTTAAAATGACGAACGGGCATGGTCATGAAACTATAAGTAAAAGAGTTTCGTGGAAAACAAAAAACCTAGGCACAGTGAAAACCCCAAAAGGGCACCGTGAGAAAAAATGGATGAAAAGGGTAGACATGACCGCAAGTTCATGGGTAAAAGAGCCCAGAAATAACGAAAGTTGGTGAAAACCATCTTTACGGTGCCACTTCCCTTGTTCAAGTGAAAACCCACAAAAGGGCACTTGGACCGACAAGACAGGCTGACGCACGACCACCGCCTCAGCTGACATTCAATCTCCAAACAATCACAATCCTGGCTAATGAGGTCTGCCTAAAATCCTCAAAAGCCAGCATCCAATCACAATGCCACATAGCTCATCAGGGAGTGAGAGCCACATAAGATCTCCTAACAATCATGGGTCATAGGGAGTGAGAGCCGCATAAGATCTCCCAACCATCATGGCTCATTAGGTGGGGTGAAAGCTGCATAAGATCCCTCACGTTTCAACATGGCTCACCAGGGAGTTAGAGCCACATAAGATCTCCCAACCATCATGGCTCATCAGGGGGTGAGAGCCACATAAGATCCTCCACGTTTCAACATGGCTCATCAAGGAGCGAGAGCTGCATAAAATCTCCTAACCACCATGGCTCATCAAGGGGTGAGAGCCCCATAAGATCCCCCACATTTCAACATGGCTCATCAGGGAGTGAGAGCTACATAAGATCTCCCAACAATCATGGCTCATCAGGGGGTGAGAGCCGCATAAGAACCCCCACGCTTCAACATGGTTCATCAGGGAGTGAGAGTTGCATAAGATCTCCCTAGTTCAACAACAACAAGAGTCATTGAGGGTGAGGACGATGACTAAAAGATCCATCTGAAAATGCTAAGGACCATTGCAAAAATAAGAAACTGATGAAGTCAGGGTCTAACCTGCCAGCGGCTTCAGGGTACGTCTCGCCAAAATCCCCTAGCCTACATGGGACAAAAATTTTAAGATGGGTCAAAAGCCCCCTACTAGACCTCGCTAGACGAGATCTACAGAGATACCCTGAGCATAAAAAGCAAACCTGGTGTAACAGCGAACAATTCCGACCAAAGGTTCATAGCATTTGGCCTTTAGAAAAGGCTTCGTAGTCCCTTGAGGGTGAGGACTTCGACAATCCCTCGAAAATTCCCAAATTAGTTCACTTTTCAATTCTCTCGAAGCACAACATTCTGTAGGGCATGCTGTTGGAAGGTATTTTTCATTAAAATGGGGCGCCCGCTCAATAAACCTAGCAAACAGTGGAAATTTCTGGCAGTCTCAGAATAGCCTTGAAATCGGCCAAGATCTTCATGAGGTCTCTCAAAAGTCTCTTGCCAAGTTTCGTCATATGCCGACATGTTTAAGGCAGTGCAGACTGAGAAACAGTTTCAGCAGAATCAGCCTCAAGCACCCTGAAACGACCCCTATAATTAGAGCTACATTTTTGGTATCTCAAACTATTGTGGGACTATCATCATTGGATCCGTCACAGTTGAAAACCACTACGGTCAAATTTTAGCCCGAACGGATACTCCAAGGAGAAGTTATAGGCAAAAAAGTGAATTAGGAGGGGCCGCACGCTATTCCTGTGCGACCACCCTACAACTCCACTCCATGGAAAGGACAATCACAACCAATGAATTTCGACTCTCATATCTCACCTGTCCCAAGTTGGATCGTGCTCAAATTTGGTGAGCATGTTCGTCTAGTTAAAACGAGCGATTCGGCATATGGCACGTCCCGTGACGACACCCGAGCGCGAAGAAAATCTAGAGAGAAGTTGCTGATCCGTGAAGAAAGTACAGGAAATTCAGCAGCGTCGTGCCTCACTCGAGCACTCAGATCACACAGGTCGTGAGTCTGATCGTCTCGAAACCAATTCCATCGTGTGCGTAAGGTCTCGGACTATCACTGACCCGAACCCCGTACATGATGAACGGTCGGATTCTTCACACAAACTAGATGAAGCGACTGAAAATTTTGTAGCCGGAATTCCAGATTCTGAGCAAAATTCCAAAGATGTAAAATCTTCGTTCGGGCACAGAATCAAGCTGCGTTTGTTGCCCCACGATCGTAATGACATGCTCAATGTAATTTAGTAAAGAAATCATCAAAAAATATCAAGAAACGAGTACACTATCGATCTGAAGTTTCAAGATCCATTCAAATTTCAAGTCACAAGATCGTGCACTAAAAGCACAATCCATGGCTCGAAGTTGGTATCAAATCGATCGTCATGCCGAGCCTTACAAGAAAACATTCATCTTATGATAAACCAGGCATCAGAACGATCCCAGATCAACCATGCAAGATCATGTAAATTCTAAGGCAACACAGGGACTGTTATGGAATTCCACGAATTGTTAGGAAGGGGAAAATCTGTCATTTTATACCCGATTTTTTAATTTCTTTTAATTTAATTTAATCTTAATTTCCAGCAATTGTGGTAACTTTTGACCATCCACCCATATTTGAGGCAAATTCTATATATACGTATCAGCATTATAAGCACCAGAGGACTCAACCTTTCACAAAAGAGAGAGTTTTTACTTAATACAAGTTTCTCTTTCTTCTTATTGTTGGGTTACGTTTGAGAGAGAGAGTGAGGTGAGAGAAAATTTTGACCAGTACCCCTAGGTTCGAGGTAAATCTTCTCTCTCTTCTTTTCTTTTTTCTTCTTCTCTCTCTCTCTCTCTCTTATTTCCTCTCTTCCCCCCCCTTCTCTGTTTGAGTTCCTCGCAGGGGTCATGCATGGCAGTTGTAGTTCTATGCATACCTCCTCTGAGGTTACACAGGTCATGCATGGTGATGGCAGCGGCAGCGCCATGCGCGAGTCTCCTTCTCCTTCTGTTCTTCTATCTCTCTCTCTCAGTGAGGCCTGTAGACGGCGCTGCCTATCGCCGTCCATAGATGTAGCTTTGACGTCTTAGTGAAGGACCCAGACGGTGGAACTTGCTGTCACCCGCAAGGGTCCTTCCCTGTCGCACGTCTATAGTAGACGACAATACCCTTCACCGCCCGCTAGAGACCTCGGCAATGTCTACCACCGTCCGAGAGCTTCCTTCACATATTCGGTGCTTATCGCCGTCCTTTCGGTGTCCCACACCTATTGTCATGCGCTCTTGAGGGTTACCGTCGCACGCTTTACAAAGGACTATCGCTGCGTGCTTCATCAAAGACTATCGTTGCTCACATGGGAGAGTGTTGTCTCCTTTTGATTGCCAACGACGATGCCTAGCGCTGTCCGTAGTTCATTTCTCACTTTCTAGTCATGAGCAGTAGTGTCGAGTGCCACCCAAGGGCCACGACACTGCTATTCCAAGGTCTTTAGTGGCAATGCCTAGTGCCGTCGGGACCCCCTTTCTTTGCCGTCTCGTGTTTTCTTTTCATCCTCTTTTCTCTTCTCACTTAACTGATGGTAGACTTAGCCTAGCACCGCCATATCAGTCTCGGTTTCGAGTAGTATTGCCGTCGTGCTGGTCTTGAGAACCATGCTCGTCTTGCTACCACTCCGGGTCGATGACTTCCCGGTTGCCATGCTAGTCTTGCCTCTTCATCAATTTTTTCTTCCCTTTTCTATCTTTATTTGAATCTTACGCTTCATTGCCCTCTCGTATGAATGTACATTGCCCTAAGACAACGGTGGGTCTTTCTGACTCACTTGTCTTTCAAATTAACCATATAGGTGTTGTGTAGAAATTAAGAGGATTGTAGGTCAAGGGAGGCGATTTCGAACCAACTAAGGCAGCTGAGGGGCTTTCTTCATGATCTAAGAGGGCGCCCACGTGAGCCAGCCCAAGTAAGTCCCGAACCCACCTTCAATTCCTTTCTCATCGGTTGGTATACCTGCACTTGCTCTCGAGCAAGGCTCTGAGAGAGCGATCTCAAATCCCGAGTTCGCCAGAAACCCAGGATACGTGCCGTCAAATCTTCCAGATCTTGAGGACGAGATCGAGGCACCTAACCACCAGCGTCCTCTTTGACTCTCTGATTCAGATGTCGACCAGCAAATCTCTGGTTTCAAAGGGTGGTTGTGCCCTAAGGTAGTTTAGATCTAAGGTTGTTGTGCCTTAGGTGTAGGTTTTTCAGGCTTACGGTTAGGGTTAGGGTTTTTTTTGCAGAAGTTTGTCAAGGTTTTTTTTTTCAATCAAGAGATCCCTTTGAATGGCCATTAAAAAGGGACTTTATAGGGCCAAGGATGTGTTGGAAAGGATAACTTTCCATAACCAACAGATCTCCATCCAAAAAAACCAATTTTCGGGGTACGGATCTGGGTGACACGCTTCGTGTTACCCAAAACATTTTGGTAAAAAATGTCAAAAAAGGCTAGAAATCCATTCCAAAAGAGAAATTTCTGTTTTAGGCCAAAAGTGGTTGAGCGACAATGGCCGTGTCGCCGAGTATGGGTTGGGTGACACTGTTAGTGTCGCTAAGACCCAATCTGAAGAAAACTGAAATTTTTTTATTCCAATGTGTATTCAAACTTTTGTGAAGCTCTCCGAGAAAATTTGAGTCAAAAAGAATTTTTTTACAATTATTAATGATTTTTTTGGTAAAACATGGTGCTTGTAGGATTTTGGGTCAAAACAGGGCGTCTGCATGGTTTCCGATAGGCAGATTGGTTCTGGGTCACAGGGTAAGCTGTGTGGACTATGAATTTGGGTTTAATAAGATAAGTGTGGTCCTAAGGTTCAGGAAACCATAGAATTTACCAGATTTAAAATGTGGTGTCTATAGGTGTATGGAATGGGCTATGAATTATAGTAGGCTAGGGTTTGAGGAGTAGGGAAGGTGTATGGTAGTTTAGGGGTATTTCACTCTCTAATGAATGTTTCTCTCTCCTCTCCTTTAGGTCTTGAACTTATGAGCAAAGCAAAGAGAATAAGGCAAAATTCAATCCAAATGCTCAAATATTACAAATGAAAGGCCAAAAATTGAAAGACCCTAATACAAGTGACATGGGTTTCCTTATATAGAGCTACCACTAAACAAGGATGGAATGCTCAAAAGTACCCAAAATTATCACAAAATACACATTTATTGAATTTAAGTAACAATCCCGAATTTGGACCTAATGACCAAAATACCCCTAAGCATTTTTTAACAAATGACAAAACCATCCCTTCATGAGGGGCCTCTTACCATTGCTAGTCTTCGGGAACTTTTTTGGACACCTATAATGGTAATTCTGATGATCAATCTTCGTAGAATCGATGCTTGAACTTTTGTGAACGTTTTGATACCTTTTGATCCTCTTGAAGCAGATTTTTTTGGAAGAACCCAAAATCCAACCAAGCTATAAACTTTGCAATTCTTCATCTATCAATGTAGGTTGATTTGTGATATTCAAAGTTTGCATTTTTATCACAAATTGAAGAGGACATTGCCACAATCATTTTGCAGTAATTTTCGTTCATTTTGGTCTTGATTTGAGCATATTGAAAATGGGATTTCGGTGGTTGGAAAAGTATGCCTTTTTTCAACCTTGAAATTCGTATCATTTTGCTTCCAATCATGCACAAAACTATTTTGCTTCCAATCATGCACAAAACTTATACCAAACTGTAGCTCTTCGAAGCACGGTCGCAACGGATCCATATTTGCGACGATCTGACATCGGGATCTTAAGATATGCCCTTCCAAAGAATTGGACGTTTTCTTGTATAAAATCTGAAATTTCATGTTTCTAAGCACATCTTCTCTCTATAAATTCTCTCATTTCGAGTCACGTCAAGATGTGTACTTTATATCAAAATGATTGGGTCGTCAAGATCTAACTCATGTCCAAATTTGACCTTAATTGGACTTAAAACGAGTAAGATATGATCATTTGAAAATCATCCCGGAATGAGAAGGCACATTTTCCATAAATGGAAATTGGTTCGCTAAGGCTGCACCACAATAGCATAAAACCCACCCTTTTATGGTAAGTTAGGCCTATAATGGTTCCGGAGGGTCCAATTAAATTGAAATTTGCCACCTGGGGGTTTTTTGACATTTCGGATCTAATGGTGGTGGTCTGGTAATGTTTTGAGACCTATAAAATAGGGTGGTAGCTATAGGGTCCATTTTTAACATGACAGGAATAGGATTTGAAAACCAAGTTTAATCCTGATCATATCAAAACTTATCAGAACGTGACGAAAATTTACAAGCATCCTTAGGGTATCCCAAACTACCCTTTCATGAATTTTGAAGCCATTATGAAATTTCTTTAGAGGTCGCCCAGTTTTAGGCCTATTGTTTCAGTTTCCCGTGGTCTGGAGGTGTCTTAGGTACCGACGAGACCAAGTTACTACTGGCTCTCTCCTTATTCATATCGATGATACAAGTATGTTGAAAATGACGTATAACACTTCTCTCACATTTAAACCATCTTTTCTTCTCGTATGAATCTTCTTAAATTCTATCTTCCCTCTTAAATGAAACTCTATCTTCTCCCTCAATTTCATACTCTCTTCTCCCTCTTAAATGAAACTCTCTCTGTTGAATATTCTTAAATTCTCTCTTCTCTCTCAAAAGAATCTCTCTCCCCCTTGAATCTTCTTAAACTCTCTTTCTACTCTTTCTTCTCCCTCAATTCCAACTCCCTTCTCTCTCTTAATTGAAATTCTCTCTCCCTTGAATCTTCTTAAACTCTCTTCTTCTCTTAAAACTTTCTCTTCTCCTTCAATTTCGAACTCTCTTCTCTCTATTAAATGAAACACTCTCTCTCTTGAACCTTCTTCTCTTCTCTCTCTTGAATGAATCTTTCTCCCTCTCTTAAATCTCTTTCTCTTCTCTCTCAAATGAATCTCCCTCTCTCTTGAACCTTCTTCTCTTCTCCATATTAAATGAATCTCTCTATTAAATGAATTCCTCTCTCCCTCTTAAACCTTATTCTCTTCTCTCTCTTAAATGAACTATTCTCTCCCTTTTAAACCTTCTTCTCCTCTCTCTTAAATCTTCTTAAATTCTCTCTTCCTCTTAAATAAAACTCTCTCTTCTCCCTCAATTTCAAATTATCTTCTCCCTCTTAAATGAAACTCTTTCTCCTTTGAATCTCTTTAAATTCTCTCTTCCCTCTTAAATGAAACCCTCTCTTCTCCCTCAATTTCAAACTCTCTTTTCTCTCTTAAATGAAATTCTCACTCCCTTGAATCTTCTTAAACTCTCTCAATTTCAACTCTCTTTTCTCTCTTAAATGAAATTCTCACTCCCTTGAATCTTCTTAAACTCTCTGATTCTTTTAAAACTCTCACTTCTTCCTCAATTTCAAACTCTCTTGTCTCTCTTAAATGATACTCTCTATCCCTTGAATCTTCTTAAAATCTCTCTTCTCTCTTAAATGAAACTCTCTTCTTCTCTTTCTTAAATGAACCTCTTCCTCTCTTGAACCTTCTTAAACCCTTTTTCTCTCTTAAACAAATCTCTCCTTCCCCATTTTTTTTCCTCTCACCTCTCAACCTTCTCTCTCTCCCTCTTTTACTCCCTCTTTGAGACCACTCCTATGAGGCTTTGTTGGGGGTCATCGTGTTTTGGGCTTGTTCCACATTATTAGACTCTCTTTAGATCCCTTGGAGTGCCTCCCCATTTCTCTTTCTTCTTACCTCTTCATCATTATCTCTTTCCCTCTTTTAGATTACTCTTATGAGGTTCTGCTAGGGGTCGTCCTGTTTTGGGCTTGTCCCACAGTACTAAACTCTCATTGTATCTCTTGGAGTACTTCCCCATTTCTCTCATTCTTCACTTCCATGGACCTTGTTTCCTATCCTTCATCTCTTTCCCGTTTCTTCTCTCTTATTCTCTCTTCCTCTTCTTTTTTCTTCTCTCCTTCCCCTCTTCTTCTCTTTCTTCTCATTCTTTTGCATTTGACTGCACTTAGGAGGCTCTGTTGAGGTTCATTCTGTTTGAGCTCATCCCAAACTATTCGATCCTCAAGGCATCCCTCGGGGTATTCAGACTTCGGTCTGATGCCTTTTCGTACCACCCATGATGCCTCCTAGAGGAGGTGGCGTTGAAAGGCTATCGAATTGCTTACTTCTTCTTCATTTTGGCTCTTATTCTCTTCTTCTTCTCCTCCTCCTTTTACATTTGACAGCTCTTAGGAGCCTTTGCCGAGGTTCATTCTGTTTGGGCTCGTCCCACAGTAATCGATCTTCAACGCATCCCCTGGGTATTCAGACTTCGTTCTGATGCCTTTTCGTACCGCCGACGATACCTCCTAAGCAAGGTGGCATCGAAAGGCTGACAAATTGCTTATTTCTTATCTTATTTTCTCTCATTCTCTCTTCTATCTCCCTTCTCCTTCTTATCCGCATCTCCGCTTTCTCCTTTGATTAATCCCCTGCAGTCCTCCCTTTATGATCATAAAGACCTTTATGTGAGAACAAACCAAGGTCACTGACCCATTATTTAGCCATCTTCGTGTGTGTTTACTAAGGCGTAGTGTGAAATAAGGGAATCATATCCAGACCGTGCAGTGAAGGCAGGGGGCCTTTCATTTTGTGATCTAAGATGGCTATTCACACCCCAGGGCAGGTCGTGAACCCAACGCTCGGGAAGACACCAAATTTTGAGGTTGAAGAAGGCACATTTTTTCGATCGCCGATATCCCAGTTTCCGACGCCTTCTCAAATTTGAAACGTGTTCAAACGGAGACCAAAATGGATGAAATTTATCACAAAATGATCATAATAATATCCTCTTCAGTTTGTGATCAAAATGAAGTCTCAGAACATCATAGATCCTGTCGATTTGATGGTAAAAAAATCACAAGTTTATGGACTTGGCCGGAATTTCGATTTTTCCTTAAAGCTCTGTTCTAAGACGATCAATGGGTATCAAAACATGCATAATAATCAAAGCATCGATTCTACGATGTTTGATTGCTCTAATTGCCACTGTAAACATCCGAAAAAGCTCTTAAGGCCTAGCAATGACAAAAGGCCCTTTATAGGAGGGATGGTTTTGTCATTTGATGAAAAGTACTTGGGGGTATTTTGGTCATTAATTTCAAAAACGGGGTTAATATTTTTATTCATTAAATATTTAATTTTCAACAATTTTGAGAGTTTTGAGTATCCATCCATAGTTTGGGGTTACTCTATATAAGCAAAGTGGTCATTTGTAATGACTCTTGAGAGTTTTGGAAATTAATGAGAAGAGCTTGAGAATTGTAAGTGCTTAGGCTTCTTCTTTTGCGTTGATTCTAACCCAAAGACTCAAGGAGAGAGGAGAGAGAAACAATTTAGAGAGAGAAAATACCCATAAGAGCCCTTCACTCCTTAGAACCCCAACATTCGAACTTCTCTAAGATTCCCAACTCCCAATCCTACCCCATACACTCTAGCTCCCATACACCTTAGCTTTTCCACACCCTATCCTACTTTATAACCTTAGTTACACCAATACACCTTAGCGCCTATACACCCTAAACCTTCCATGCATACCAACCTAATCCATACACCATGGTTTCTATATACCTTACCTCACCCCAACCCACCTAAGCCATACACCTAAACCTTAAACGCTAGCCTTGACCCACAAGGACCAAGACTTTTCTCTGAAGTGCATGTAAAGGGATTATTGAAGGAGCACCTATATTTAAGCCCATTCTAGGTCTATTCTCTCTCCTCTCTCTTGTCTCTTTCTCTCTCTTGTCTCTTTCTTCTCTCTTTTCCCTGTCTTCTCTCTTTCTCTTTCTTCTCTCTTTCCTCTCTTTCTCTCTCTCTCGTCTCTCTTTTTTCCTCTCTCTTTCTCTCTTTATACTCAAACCCAAGGCGAGTCCAAGATTCTCTTTCTCTCTTCTCTCTCTCTACTCGAACCCAGGGAGGGTCCGAGCCTTCTCCTCCTCTCTCTTTCTCTCTCTGCTCGGACCTAGGGCGGGTCCGAGCGACCCCCTTTTCTTCTCTCTTTACTCTCACTTTCTCTCTTCTCTCTCTCTCTCTCTTTTCTTCTACTCTCTCTCTCTCTCTCTCACGCCTGAAGCCACAGACCAGCATCTAGGGCGAGCCTGGCTCCTCCCTCTTTTCTTCTCATCCTCTCACTCTCTCTCTCGTCCAGAGTCTTGGACCCGCACCTAAGGCAGGTTCGCCATCTCCCTCCCTCTCTTACTCCCCTGTCTTCTCTCTTTCACTTTAAAGCTCGGACCTGCCCTAATGCGGGTCCTACTCTTTCTCTTCTCCCACTTCCCCTCTCACTCTTCCATCTTGCCCGAAGCCCAGACCTGCACCTAAGGTGGGTTCAACTCTCTCTCAATGTTCTCTCATCTCCTCTCACCCTCTCTCCCCCTGCCAAGCTCGAACCCACACCTAAAGAGAGTCCATCTTTATCCCTCCATATCCTACCCTCTCTAACCCCCCAAGACACCGTACCCGCACCATAGGCGGGTATATTTCTTTTTTCCCCTTTAACTCGTTTCTCTCTAACTGTAATACGTCTCTCTCTAATTCATATCTTCATATCTAATTTACTCATTTTATTTTATTTTTATTTCATCATTTCTTTATTTTTTCTATTTACTCTTCTCTTCTCTTCTCTCACCCTTGAGCACTCGAGTTAGGGTATCCCTGAGATAGTGCCTTAGGGATTCTAACTCTCGGATTGCTACTCTAGCTATCAGTTCACATAGTGTTGTCAAGTCGTAAGAGACACTGATTCTCTTACATTCGATCAGCCAAGCTGGGGTCATCCTAAGATAGCTTTTCTTAGAGTTTTAACCCTTACTCCAGGAGCCTGCCCGATTTTCGGATCATCCCTTCATTTTTTTCATCTCACCTTCTTCTTCCTCTTCTCATCTCTAAACCAAACTCTCATCAACCTGCTCTTATTATTTTCTTTCTTCTCTTTCTTACCTATTTTTCCCATCACTCTACCCCCAAAACCAGAACCACTAACCCACAAGAGTTTATTATAAGTGGACTTTTTATTAGCAGTCTTTTTGTGAGAATTCGAGTGAGGTGTTGATTTTAGAAGGGGCCGAATTCAAACTGTGCTGCGGGATAGCCGGAGGGCTTTCGTCATTGATCTAAGAGGACTGTAGCCCTGGCATATCCCACGAACTCAACTGCGGTGAGGTAGGTGCTCGAGTCACCTCTTCATCGCTTTAAAATCCTTTCACCGTTGGAAATACATATCCGCAGGTGGCGCGCGGGGTGCACACTCACGTGAAACTCAAGCAGTTGTCTGAGAGGGGGTTCATCGAGCCCGGATCCTCGAGGGTGCCCGAGTGAGGTAAATCCAAGCCCGAACAATATGTTTGTACCATCGTCAGTATGCCTTGACACATATCATTACTTGACTTTATGTCATTTCCGCAGACCTTCGTCGATTTGAGGCTAAACTGGTTTGAGGGCACTGACACCATTGGTAGTGGCGTTGTGCCTTTTAGGTCATTTTTTGTATGCTATATTTTGTCGCCGCTGGGAGATGCGTCGGTGTCGCTAGGAGATGCGTCGGTGCCTCTGGGAGTGGCACTAGATTATTCTTTTTCCTAAGTTGCTCCTAGTTTGGCAATCTTGATCACTTTCTTGCCATATTTCGAGTTACAAGCGTTTTAAGCCTTGTTTGAGGGTTTTGCGGGCTTGAAATGTCTAGTTTTATGTGTGGGTTAAAGTGGGTGTGAGTGATTCAAGTACTAAGGTGGTTTTCTTGGGACGCTTTGGTTCGTCGTGATTTTCTCAATCAAGATCGGGATGTCTATAGAGCGACATTTGACGTACCAAAGTCTATCCCCAAGTTTCGCCCCAACCAGATAAAGGTGCGAGGGACCATGATGAAGATTTAGTTTGGAGTGCTATGCTCTAACTTGTACAAGCTACACCATAGCTAAATCTCTATGAGGATGATCTCAGATGGTCACCAGACCACCGCAAATAGCTTCAGAAGGTCCCAAAACCCTTAACTAGTGAGTTTAAGCTCAAACAGACCTTTCTAGGTCCTACTTTCCTAAAAAGGGTGGACCATTTACTATTCATGCGCAAACAGAAAATCAGTTACTAAAATAGTAAAAAGCCGATGCATTTTTTAAAAAATGGGACAGTATTGCGAAGCTCATATCTCAACGACCACAAGGCAGATTGAGCTCAAATTTTAGTATGTTGTTCTCCTCGACAAGAGGAAGATTTTGACATCTGCCATGTTCAAAGCCAATCACCGAGGCAAGAGAAATCTTAGAGAGAAATTCGTATGAAAAGTGTATTATGCAGATTTTTGTGTGTAAGACGTTCTCTCACTCCAACGGATATAACTCGAAGCCCTGATGTCATATGGACCTAAAAATAGAGGCATTACAACAATGACTTGAAGAGATTCTATTTGAGGCAAAATACGCCCAAGATGAGGATCGGGAAGGCACGTAACCTTAGCTCGTTACATGGTACAATTTTTGGGTTGCCAGAAAACCACTTTTTCGGTGTCTCCCAAAAGTCACAAAATAGACAATCGTAGGCCAAATAGTGTGTGTTTTTTTAATAGAAAACGACCACAGCTACTTATCCTTAGATTTATTAACAAAAGATGACGAAAGAAGAGTCACTTTGAGCATGATCTAGTGAAGAAAAAGTTCAAGTTTGCATGTTTGGCCAGAAAAGTGAAAGTTTCTAAGGCCATGAGCAAAACTTCACAACATTATGCAAATCATATATCAAAACGATCCTCTCGAGACAATCTTTGCTTTCATTGTGATAGTTCGCTTGAAACATCACTGTAAATCATGAAAAGAAGGCCCCAAACTATATGGATGGGAAGAGGCCCCTTTTTAGGGACTTGGATGCGATTTTCATAATTTATTAGGGTCATATTTGGTCATTTTTCTTCAATTTCGAAATTACACTTTTATTTACTTTAATTCAATTTTTAAGTGATTCTCTTGGGTTTTGAGTGTATACCCATGTTCTAAGGGTATAAACCCGTGCATCGAAAATTGAAAAAGGTTTGGCAAAATTGGTTAGAAATGAATCGAGTTGTGCTTGACCTAAGAGAGAGAGTAGAGTTTTTTTTTGTGCTTATTTGAAGATTCATTACTCTTAAGTGAGGAGAGAGAAAACTTTACACTTAGGAGAGATACCCCTACTCTCTACACCACGTCAACCTCGACTCCATACCCCCTACTCCATACTCCCTACACCACACTAACTCCACTCCATACCCCTACTTTATACCCCCTACTCTCATACCTTAGCCTCGCCTATCTCTCAAACCCTAGCCGCCCTTCTCTCTCACACCCATCTAGGTGCTGATCTCTCTTCTTCTTTCACTTATCACCCTTATTTCATGCCCCTACTTAACGCTCATTCTCTAAGGAGACTTTCTCTTAAACATCAGGGTAAGAGCTATTGATCACCCGTGACTTGTCTCTGGGGTATGTAGGCTTAGTGCTTATTACTTTTTTCCCGTCTCTGGTATTGCCTCCTAGGGGAGGTGATACCAGAAGGCTCATGGATTTTATTGAGTGGATTCACCAAAGCTTGACCCATCCAACCTAGACTCATTCCTAACCCTCAACCACCCTCAACCAAGCCTAGACTCATCCCTAGCCCTCAACCAAGCCTAGCTCACCAAACCTTAACCCACCAAACCTAGCTCTCCAAATCTTGACCCACCAAGTCTAGCTTACCAAACCTTGATGCATAAAGTCTAGCCTACCCAACTTATCTAACCTGGACTCATTCCTAACCTAACCAAACCTCTCATAAAATCACGAACCTTTCTAAGCCTAAGAGACGAACCTAAGGGTCCACACAACCTGAACCATATGAGTGCACACTATCAAGCGAAGGCTGTGGAGGAGTTGACTCCAAACCAAGCCTAAAGGCCGGGGCCTTTCTGCGGGCACTCCAAGATGCCTGGATCTAAGAGGGAAGCATGCACAGGTGCATCTGACCCCATCATCACGAGGTAAGCATTCACAGGTGCATCTAACCCCATCATCACAATGTAAGCCTTATCTTGAATATTTCTTTTGATGGTTTGAACCGCACCCCATCATCTTGAGGTAAGCCTTATCTCGAATCTTTCTTCTGATGGTTCGAACCGCACCCCATCATCACATGCTAAGCCTTATCTCAAATTTTTCTTTTGATGGTTCGAACCGCACACACCGCACTGCCCAACCCTTGTCCTAGCGGGCACCGGAGTCACCCTGCTCTATAGGCAGTGCGACACACATTTTCTCTCTTTTTCCAAAAATGAGAAGAAAGGACTTGCAGTTTTAAGAGAGGGATTTTGTCCCACACCAAAAACCAGGGCCGACCACTCATCTAAAAAATGCATACAAGGAGTGTTCTAGGGTTGAGCCTAGGCTATTTTAGTAGGGTTATATAGATGAATTAATGCAATTTCAACAAGTTTATCTATCTAAACATATTCTATCGAAATACAGTGACCCTTTCTTCAAGGGTTTCTTAGTTTCAGTGCACAATTATTGTGTTTTGATTAGTACAAGGATGAAGAACGTAGGACTAATACAAATTGCATCTTAATGCATTCCAGAAGTCAGGGATAAGTTTTCTCCTACCAGAGGAGAATAATGCAGTTAAGATTATCATGAAAGATTTTTTGGAGCGATCGGATCAGGATTGAAAGAAACTATTAGTGAGAAAATTATCATTTTTTTTAATTTCTAAAAAAACTTTTTTTTTAAAGTAGTTTTTTTTTTTTGTTTAAAGAAGTTTGTGATAATGGTCCGTAATGTTTTAGTAGGCTTATGGGAGGTTATCTAATGGGTTTCTTTTAGGAAAGGAAAAGTAGGTTTCTAATGGTTTCTTTTGGAAAGGATAATTAGGCTTTGTTTTTTTTAAACGAGTTGTTATCTTTTGAACGGGGGATGTGGATGGAAGCTACCAACTAGGGAATGTAGGGGCTACGATTTTTTGGAAGGAAATCTTATTGGAAAGAAGTAGTTATAAGTGGAGAAGACGACGTACATTGTAATGGTCGTTGTTGAGTATAAATGACAAAGAAAAAAAAAAAAATTGATGTATAGAAAGAGAAGCTTAGATCTAAGCTTTAGAAGGATTTTTTCATTTCTAATTTTTTTGGAGGCTTTATTATCATTAGATGAATAATCTTAAAAATAAATAAATTGATTTTGAGTTTATAAAGACTAAGATTTTGAAGTTCAAAAATAAATGGTCTAGATTCGTTTTTGGATGGGATTCGTTTTGACTTTATCTAGGGTTCAAATTGAACTTTTTTTTTTGAGGTTCAACCGTTGCATTGGATCATTGCTCTTTAATTTTTAAAGCTAACTACAAGATAAAGAAAAATAAAAAAGATGGACTCTCATAGATGGCCATTAAGATATGTATAGACTATTCAAAATCGGCTCATCTTTCCAACTAAATACGGACTATTCTAAATTAGACTTATCAACTCTTAAAAAACTCTAGAAAAGTAAATTATTAAAAATAAAAGCTTATCATTATTCCTTATTCTTCCGATCACGATCTAACCGCTCCAGATAGTCAAGTGCGATAATTTCAACTGCATCAGATTTTCCTTGCCAAGCCAAGATCCTTCAAGTCAAATCTTTTGCTTAAGGATGCCTTGAGCTCATCAATCCTAGTGTTATTCTTACACACCAAAAGTATGTCATCCACATATAAGACTAAAATCAAGTATGTACCATTTATAACTTTAAATAGATGTAATGGTCTCCCTATTCTTAAGTATTCAAGGTTCATCATAAACATATTAAATGTTTTATACTACTAATTTGATGATTGCGAGCCCATATAATGACTTCTTCAATTTGCACACAAGTCCATCTTTGCCCTTTTTTATGAAGCCTGGTGCATGTATACTTCCTCTTCAAGTTTCCCATACAAAAATGTCATCTTCACATTCATTTGCTTGTGTTCTAAATTACGCATGGCAACCAACCAAAGCACCAATCGGATTGAGACCAACTTGATGACCGGTGTATCTTAATACTTGCTTGAGCCCATATAAGGACTTTTTCAATTTGCACTTGAGTCCTTTGTGGCCCTTCTCTATGAAGCTTTCAAGTTGTTGCAAGTATATTTTCTCTTCAAGTTCCCCATACAAAAAAGTTGTCTTCACATCTATTTGCTTGAGTTCTAAATTATGCATGGCAGCCGACGCAAGTACCAAACGGATTGAGACCAACTAGACGACTGGTGCAAAATGCCTTTCTTTTGTGAAAAAACCCTTTGCCACTAATCTTGCCCGATGCTTTTCAAACTTGCCATCGGCCTTTTCTTTGTCTTGAATACCCATTTACAACCAACCACCTTTCTAATCCTTGATAATTTTACCAAATCCTAAGTATTGTTTATTTGAAGGGCCAATATCTCTACTACTATAGGTCTTTTCCATTGCTTGGATCCATTAATTTCAATGGCTTCACGAAATGATGTTGGCTCTTCATTTTTAACTGTCAAAGCAAGAAAAGTATTTAAATCCACATAATCTTTGAACCAATTGGGTGCATGAGTTTCTTTACTAGAATGTGGAAGTTCCAAAGGCCCAATTTTATCTTGATGACAATGTGGTTCTACATTATGATTTCCTAGTTCTTCATGTTCTTCACCATGATCAATAAGGATATTCTCATAAGGCATAGTTGCACTTGGCAGAAGTTCGAGATTAAACTCTAAACTCTCTTGTTGCACTTCTTGATTATTGTATTTCTTCATCATCCCTTTTACCAATACTTTAGATTCATCAAAATGCACATCGTAACTAGTGATTATTTCTTGAATACTTGGATCCCATAACTGGTATCTCTACACACCCGTGCTATAACCCACAAAGATGCATTTCTTTGACCTTGGATCGACTTGTTCTTTTGGCAATTTGGAATAAGTACATAAGCATAACAACAAAATATTTTTTTAAAACGGAGTAATCACTAGGAGTTTCATACCATACCTCATTAGTCGTTATGCTTCTCAATGCTACCGAAGGTGATCAGTTGATGAGATAATACACCATTACTATGGCCTCCACCCATAATTCTTGTTTTAGACCAGCAATGCTTAACATGTACCTCACATGCACCATCAAAGGGTGATTCATCATCTCGGTGATACCATTTTGTTTGAGGATTGTAGGCATTTGTGTAATTCCTAGTAATTCCCTCAGCCTTGAATTTTTTTTGTAATTCCTTTGATACAAACTCTCTACCATTATTTGCTAGAAGAACTTTGAAGTAATGCCCATAGATTTTTCAACTCTAGCTTTGAAATTATTAAATGCACAAACACATCACTTTTGGACTTGAGAGTTTTGATCCGTTCCCTTCTTTAGAAGTAATCAATAAAGGAAACATAATACATTGCACCTCTATATGATGTAGTCGGTGAAGGGCCCCATACGTTCGAGTGAATATAATCAAGTTTGCACTTACTTGTATCTTTCTTGGCTTTGAAATGTTGTCTATTTTGTTTCCCATAGATATAATGTATACAAAATTCCAATCCATCAAACTTAAGTATAGGAATAAGGTTCCTCTTCATTAAGACTTTCATACCCTTATCACTTATATGTCATAATCTTCTATGCCATAAGCGAAATGAAACTTCCTCTCCTTCATCTACCAAATTCACCTCATCACTTATTATTATGCTTCCCATCAACATATACAAGATTTCAACTCGAAGCACCCTTTTGATACTTTGATCACTCTACCTTAACGAAAGTTATAATCTTCCGAATATATAGATGAGGGAAAAATCAAGCTCTTTTTTAGTTCCGACACATGCCTAACATCCTTATTTTTTTGAATGATCATAACAAATATTCGTAGACAAACCAAACCTATTCCAACCACTTTGCTAGTTTAGTTATTACCAAAGGATTCAAATCCTCCTTCACATAATTCATACGAGTCAAACCGTGATCTATGTGGGCACATGTGATGGTAGCTCCACTATCAACATTCCAATTTTGATGGAACATAGAATTGTCGGCTAACATTAGCACTTCAAATTCAATGAATCCACATGTTGACTCTTTAATTTGGTTTGTTTCATTCTTATATTCACTTTGTCTTTCACCTCCCACATTAGGATCTTTAGAAGAATTCACCTCTTATCTTTTAAAACAGCTATTCATTACCCACAAAACCAACACACTTTCTCGTTATTAGGCCCATTTGATTTTGATGGAAATTTGGAATTGTTTATTGAATGACTCCTTGATAAATCGCCTCGCCACCCCGTGCTTCTATATTTGATTCTACCAAACTACCCATAGCCTTCTTTCGGAGTTCATCGACAAGGAGAGCACTATAAACGGAGCTCAAATCAAGAGAATCTTATTTACTACAACTCAATGTAGTAATAAGGTTATCATAGGATTCCACCAATGTGCAAAGTAAGGTAACCACCTTATCTTCACACTCCATTCTCACTTTAATACTTTCAAGATGACAAATGATATTAAATATTCAAGTGCTCTGGCACATTTACACCATCATTTACCCTCAAAGAATACAATTTTCTTTTTAAGAAAATTTGGTTTGTGAGAGAATTTGTTTGATACAAACTTTCTAATTTTTCCCAGAAATCCTTTATCATTTTTTCCCCAACAATATTAAACAACATTTCGTTCGCCAAACACAAGTGAACGGAGGTGCGTGCCTTTATATCGAGTTCCTCCCAATCATCATTAGTTATATTTACTAGTTTCTCATCTTTTCCATGTAATGCCTTCTATTACCCTAGATGTACCAATAAATCTTGTTTTTTTAATTTTTAAATATCAAAATCATCTTTCCTGTTAGAGCTCTACCTCAAACTTGTGAGATGCCATTTTTGCCAAATTACCGCACCACTTCTTTGAGCTCTGATACCACTTGTTTCCAAATTGGGATAATTCAAATCCCTACTTCATGTGGTGTGCTCCCTACAATAACAAATCTAACACCAATATAAAATGCCCAAAAACAATAATATGTGCAATATATTTGACAAAATATAAAAACAACAGAAACATGTAAAATGGAAATTCACCAAAGAACAACACAATCAAAAGTAAGAAGACACACAACAATTTATATGGTTCACTCAAAATATGCTATATCCATTGGCAAGGGGCAATGATGCATTCACTATAAATAAAATACATTTATAAGTTTGTGGGTCTTGTAGAAATTATTACCTCACACAATAGTAGAAAAAGCTCAAATTGACTTTTCTTACAACATAAACATCAATCGACTCATTCTTTAATATCATCAACCATTCGTTCATTGCAAAGAAATGTCGATAAATATGCCCAATACTAGAGCACAAGAATGCTAGGGTTTGTGTAAAGGGCAAGCTTTCTATGCTTCCTCTACAATATAGAAGTTTTATTCTCCCCCTTTCGCAACCGTCCATTTTGAATGGAGGGCTAAGATTGTCCCAATCACAATGTCACGTCTCTACACTATTTTATTTTTAATAGTTTTTATATAAACTATTTGGATACCAAAATTTGGATGTCCATTCTTCTATTAAACTCGTACTAGCAAAATATATAAAAACAATATTTTCAATAAAATAAAATGACCAAAATACCCTAAAAAATTCAAGGGGTATTTTGGTCATTATAATAATTTATCGAAAAATTATTTTTAATATTTTTTTATAGGTGCACCCAAATGAGAAGATAACATTTACCAAATTTCATATTCATACTATTCGTATAAAAAAAACTAAAAATAAAATATTTTAAGACGTCGGATCTAAGATCAAATAGTGAGTGGCTCTCTTGATCAAAATTCGACGGCTGGATGATCGGGGAGTTTTAGGGGAAGCATAAAAACCTTTCCTTTATGTAAAAACCCCCAATCTCTACCTTCTAAAAGTTTTCTGCACATTTTCTTATATTTTTTCTCTACAAATGCACTCTTTTTTCCTTTTTTTCTTTTTTTTTTTTTATAGAAATGTACTCTTATAGGCCTCCATAAAAAGTCATTTTTGCATGACGAAAATAGCCCTCAAGAAAGAGAGCGTGCCAAAATAGCAGTCATTGCGCATCACGTCTCAACAGTTCTATACATCCTAGAACTCAATGTACATGCGTGCCTTCTTCAAAATCCATTTTTGAGATAGTTTTTGACCTAATCTTGTAGTTTATGATTTGTAACATGGAGATCATGAATACGTAAGAAATATAAATTTTAAAAATTAAAAATAATAACTTTTTATGAAAATATGTAGACAACTGATTTTATCCTTTTCAACGGGACCGCAACTTAACATCCATATTTAAGATGTGCCTTAGGGGATGCAAAGCGTCCCTCGATGCATAAAGAACGTTTCCAATAACAAAATGATAAAGAGATAATAACAATAAAAAGTATAGAAAAAGGATATTTACTTTTAGTACAAGGAGGTCACTAACACTCTTGTCCATCAGATTTCAAATCGGGTGGTTGTGAGATTGTGATTGAGTAGACTCAAAGTTAAACATAAATAAAAGATAAATTTTTTTTTGAACTTGGTGATACACCCCCAAGCCATCTAATTTTGCTTTTAATCACTAGAAGTAAATGTGACTTCCTTGTAACAAAGATAAATAGTCTCATAGTGAATCATCCCTAATAAAATAATAAAACCCAATTCTGGTTATCTAGTTCGGATATAGATAAGCAATTTTTTAAGAAGAAACTCGGATCCCTTATCCTAGGGATGTTAAGGGATCGGGTTGTATTTAGGTCAACCCCAACCCAAACCCCCATGACTTGATCTTAGCTTAACCCAGACCCAGATCCAAAATCTTTCCATCTTTTGTGCTCCCCATGGGAGCCTTGATGTTATTCAGTCCAGGAGTATCCCGGATTCACAATTCTTCAAACCCATATCCTTAGACCGGACAAAAAAAAGTAATAAAGCTTGCACACCTTCAATTTAAAGCAAATAATAATGAAAAAATTATATAAAGGTAGAACTAAAGATGCCCCTAAAAAATTTATTGGAAAAAGTTGTTTTAATATTGAAAAACCCTCTAATTGATCATCTTGATCGTGATGTACGAATATAATAACAAAACAAAAAAAAAAAAGATTTTGAGTTCCTAAAATAGTACATCTTGTAATACATTATCTCAACCATCCATTTTCAAGATTTTCATATGTTTATAGATCTACTTGATTTTAACCACGTTTGAAGTTCAAAATTTTATATTTAGAAATGAAAGTAGATTTTCAGATAAGGGTGTGGTTTCAATAAGGTTGCAACCTTAAACAATCCAATTAGGACACACCTCCAAATTTTATTATAACATGTAGTTTTAGTGTAAAATGTTTTTAGTATTATCTAAACATGTATTTTCATATCTAATTATAAAATTTTAAATTCCAAAAATAGTTAAAATCATGTAGATCTGTAAACATGTGAAAATCTTGAAATTGGACGGTCTAGACTCAAAATCTTTCTTTTTACACATTCATACATCTCGATGTCGAGATGATCAATTAGAGGGTATTTCAACATTAAAACAACCTTCACCAATGGATTTTTGAGGTGCATTTGTACTTCTACATTTGCAGGTTGCAACCTTATACAAACTTTTCCCTTGAGATAATCCTAAAAAGAGTTTATATCAAAACTAGATGTTATAATAAAATTTGAAAATTCGATTTAATTGGATTGCTCAGCCCTATAAAAACCGCACCCAATAATAATAACCCACTCCTTACCCTACGCCAACCTTCCAAAACGTACTTCCTTCCCAATATACCATTCTAGTTAATCTCTCTACCTTCCAAAACGTACTTCATTCCCAATATGCCATTCTACTTAAATCTCTCTACCTTCCGAAACGTACTTCCTTCCCTATATGCCATTCTACATAATCTCTCTACCTTCCAAAACGTACTTCCTTAATCTCTCTCTCTCTCTCTCCATAAATGGTCCTCCCTTTCCAAAATGCAATGCTCAGTTCCCTGACCCCTCGCATGCCCCTGTCTCTATGTTTAACCCCTTACTAATTTATCCATCAGATCACAACTTACTATTTCATCCATCATCATCAATCTCTCAATCGTTTCATTTCACCCCTTACTATTTATCCATGAACTCTCTCTCATTCTCTCCCCCAAAATGACCCCCAACCCCTAAAGCCAAAGAAGCCAGGGCGTCGGTCCTCCTCCTCCCTCCCTCTTAACCACCCTTCTCTCTCCACCATCCCACGCTGCAAGCTGCCAGGCCGATGGCACCCTCTGCCAATACAACAGCTGCGGTGCTGGCAAACTCCTCCCCGACTGTGCCATCGGATTCGCAGCCGACGGCCTCACAGGCGGCCGTGCTGCCCCCATTTACACGGTCACCAGCCCTTCTGACTCTTACCCTAATCCCACTCCAGGGACCCTCCGCCATGCCCTTAACCAAGCTCTCACCAACCCACTTGGCGTTTGGGTTCGTTTCTCCAAAGACATGGAAATTAAGGTCAGTTATCAACTTTGGGTCCACTCTAACACCACAATCGACGGTCAAGGTGTGAGCCTGAGGATAATCGGACAGCCGGCGGTTCTCGAGAGGGTTAGGAGCGTTATTTTGCATAATTTTGAGATTAGCGGGGTGCCTAAGTATGATAGTGTTCATGTTTTTGATGGGTCGACGAGCATGGTTTGGATTGACCATGTTACGTCTGGGGAGTCGGAGGAGGGGTTGATATCGGTTGTTCAAGGCTCCATTGATGTGACCATATCTAATTGTCATTTGAGAAACCACAACTTTAATATGTTACTTGGTGCGTCCGATGGTGATACTGTTGATAAAAATACGAGGGTTACGGTGTACAGAAACTTCTTTGTTTCCTCCAAACAAAGGGTGCCGCATTGTAGGTATGTGAACTCAAATCCCTCTCTCTCTCTCTCTCTCTCT
>NW_006498102.1:944539-961474 GCF_000471905.2 Amborella trichopoda
GACACATAATACTNCATATATATATATATATATATATATATATATATATATTGAACGGATCATCGGTTTATTGTAGCAATATATCTAGGTTTTAGTAGTAATTATTAGAAGATAATAGTAGGGAAAAATGATATTAATAGGCAACGCTACAAATTTACAAGTTACAAAAAAATATACATAAAAATGACTTCACCCAACCAGGATCTTCAAAATGAGAAGAATACGATCTTTCCAAAAACGTGAAAATATGCGCAATCGCAGAACTACCACAAGGTCTGATGCGGTTTGATGCGGTGACTTACTGTACCTCTAGGGCTGTTTGGATGATAGTTAGTCTTACCAGGCACATGATTTTATATGAAATTAATATATACTGTATAGTAATACTTTTTTAATTTTTTGGTACATGTCTTGTATTATATGTAATATTACTTGAGTATTATATTTTTCTATAATTGTCAAATATGATTTGTTATTTCTTGCATAAACATGTGATTTTCAGCAAATTATTTTTGAATAAAGTCAAACAAAGTTATAAAAATTACTTATATCTAAAATAAATAGAAAATAAGATTTACTTTTTTTTTTTGGGGATGACAAACCCCTACCCATTTCTTGAAATTATTAGTAGTTTTTAAATGCGGTAAGTGAGAATGGAAGTTTAGACCTTAATTGGGATACAAGTAGTGCTACCACCACGATCCTAGCCCCATTATCAAAGTGGTAAGTCAGTGGGGATTTGGGCCCTATCTTTTGATAAAAATGGAATCAAAGACCTCCTTTTGGTGAGAATGAAATCAAAGACCTCACCATGGGCTCGGCAATACTACCGCCCAAGCCCCAAGCCATTCCCAAAAACAAAAAAGATGGTTTACTTTTAGAACAAGGACATCACAATCACTATTGATCATTATGTATGAAATTAGATGGCTACGGGTATGTGATTGATTGGGTACAAAACTCAAAATGAAATTTCTCAAACAGTGCGACACAACCAAGCTATCAGGTTTCACATGCGATGGCTAAAAGTGATTATGACCTCCTTACACTAAGTGGTTTTATAATATAAAAGTATCTAAAACAACAAAGTTTATCTCAGTGTTTGCAAAATTGGACAAGAACGGTTAACTGGATATGGGCCCTTTATCTCAATGTTCACAAAATCGAACCAAAACAGTTAATTTGACGTGGGCCCGAAAGCAGTTTAACCAGCCTAATTGGTAAACTGGCCAAGCCTAATTGGTAAACTGGCCAATTCAATCGACTGATTAAAACAAAACACATTCAAATAAAATTGAAAATTATTGAAAAAAATGGATTTTAACAAATGGATTTTTAAATTAAAATGAGTATTAATTACCTAGATAATTTTTAATATTTTCTTTTAAATACCGAAAGATCACCAAAACTAGCTGGTACCGATCTAACTGAGCAGTTAGCGATTAGATCGCCCGATTTTCCCACAGATAAACTTTATCTCAAATAATTTTATGGGGACACCTGCAAATAACGTACTAGATTTAAGTTTATTAAAGTGGTGATGTACTAGTGATAATGAATACATTCAAACATACCCTCAATCTGTCCATTTATCTCCCCTACACACATGTAAATTTTACAATTCCAAATTTTTTAAATGCCTAAAATACCATTTGTCCAAAATGCCTTTATTCATGGCCCTATGTTGCATGGTCCTTGCAGGTGGGGCTATTGCCATGTTGTTAACAATTACTACAAGAATTGGGGATTTTATGCCTTGGGCGGGAGGGTGAATGCTCAAATTTATTGTGAGAGCAACGTCTTCGAACCCCAGACACCCAAGGAGGTGACCCCATGGTTCAGAGGTTTCAATGGTGATAGAACAGCAACTATCGAATCCCACGGTGATCTGTTGCTCAATGGAGCTAAGTTCACATGGTTCAACCACACGCCTCTCCACCATCCTGACTATGTGAAGGACCTCTACTATCCTCCATCGTACCCCACTAACCATCTTGCAACCATGCTTCAAAATTGTGCAGGGGTTCTTGGATTCAAGCTTAACACTTGCTTTCGTATGGCAAGAAAATGGGAATAATCTCATTCTTATCATTTTTCTTATCAGTGTCACAAAATAAGAATAGAATGGTCATTTGTTCTCGATGATACAACGGGTAAATTGGAAGTTGTAAGCATTTTTAAATTTTGGAACTTACGAGAATTTTTGGAAGCAGCATGACTGCATAGTTTTAACAATCGGTGAGGTTTGTATAAAGAGTCAACCTTAAACAATCAAAGTAAGATGCATCTCCCAATATTGTCGAAAGATGTAATTTTAGTGCTGGAAACGATAGTTTGAAAATATCTTTTTACCCCTAATTGTGAAATTCAAAGTGCAAAAACTGATGGGGATCAAGCGGATGTTAAAGCACTTGAAAATTTTGAAAATAGACGGTCCAAATAATGCATTACAAAGATGCACCATTTTTATGATTTGAAATCTTTTTCTTTATTATATCCTAACTCTCGAGGTTGTGATGATTAGTTTGAGAGCTTTTCAGCTTCTAAACAACCTTTTAAGGTGCACCTTACTTTAATCGTATAAAATACACCTCTTACATTAACTTTTTCCTTCAATAATAATGTTTTTGGATTGTGGAGATTGACAACGGCATAATTAATGCTAATTTCCGTAAACTAAATTGAAAGTAAAATCAAACTCCGACACCAACGATGGCTACCAAAGCCAAACTCGGGCATGTAGGTCTCATTCAGAAGTTACTTCTCTCTAAAACATTTTAAAACTCTAAATTTTCTAAACAACCTTCACATATATCTCTGCATGTATGATAAAATAATTTGGGAGTAACTTTTAAATTTATCACTATTCTTTTCTCTTCAGACTTACAAAAGAAAAAATAAAAAACAAAGTGGTTAAAAGAGAGAGATCCGAATATCAAATTCTTTCACTCCATTGTGAGTGCAAGAAGAAGGCAAAATGACATTTTGGGCTTGTCTATACTTGGTATTGAAGTAGAAGATAGTAATGCTATGGAAGGGGCAATTATTGATTACTTCAAGAAGGCCTTTTCCTCGGAGGTGAAATTCACACCAAAGTTGGAAAGGGTACCTTTTAAAGTTTTGTCAACAGAGATGAGTTCAAACTTGGAGTGCGATATTTCGATAGAAGAGCTAAAGGGGGCTATTTTTGTATTACCTCGTGATAAAGCTCCAAGCCCATATGGTTTTTTTTCATTAAATCAGAATTATTAGAGATAGTTAGAGGCTTTATGACTAGGGATGAAATTTTCAAAGGGGTTAACGTCACTTATATAGCTCTTATTCCTAAAAAATCAATGATTTCAGAGTTCAGATATTAGACCCATCAGTCTTCTAACCAGCCTTTATAAGATTATTGTAAAAGTTTCGGATGAAAGATTGACGTTTGTTTTACCATTTCTTATCTCAAATACTCAATCATCTTTTATTCAGAATCGTCAAATCATAACATCTGGTTGTGAAATCCTTCAACCTTCTTTAGTGACCGTAAACTAAAACCAAGTAGTCAATTTGATTTTAATAAGCAATCTATCAAAAGGTAAACTGTCCCCTTCAAAATGTCCTTCTATTTCTTTCCTTCAAAAGTTCCCAAATAGAAGCCCCTCTTTCTATTTGCCACACCAAAATACCCACGGAAGGTAAATGTTGAAAGGCTAACTAGGACAATAAACCCATCACAGATTGGGGAAGGTAATGTTGAAAGGCTAACTGGGACACTAAACCCATCACAGATTGGGGCGAAGAAGCATGAACCCGAAGTAGCCCAAACATCAAATACTAAATTCTAGAAGCAAAGGAGCAGTGGATGAGAAGGCGCTCGCCAGATTCCTCATCTGCTTTACACATCAAACATATATTAGGTAAAATTTTACCCCTCTTAATCAAGTTATCCACAATCAAAATCTTGTTTTGGATAGCTAACCATAAAAACACCTACACTTTATGAGGAACATATCATTTCCATACTTTGGCAGCAGCAGGTAAAGACCATCTCCACCTATCATGAAAGGATAGCCTAGAACAAGACTTGACCGAGAATATACCATCACTTTCAACTTCCCACATAAATTCATCCATTGTCCTCTGAGAAATATAAATCCTATCCAAGATTCCCAACAATTCACTCCATTGAAGATAATTTTCTTCACTCAGCCTATTGTACGAGAAATTAATATTCCAAGCAACACAATTACCTCTCACTTCAACCATATCAGAAACCTTAGCATTCGGTTGTGAAACCTTAGCAAAAAGTTCCGGAAAAGTAAGTTTAAGAGGGGCATCACCTATCCACCTATGATACCAGAAAGATATATTATCACCACACCTAACATTCCATTGGAAATATTCAGCAATCATCGGCCTGCACTTGTAAATGGACTTCCACGTAGAAGAAAAATCTCTATTTCTACCCCCTCTTATCCACATCCCCTGCCTATCAAGGCCATAATTTGACGGCAAGACTTGATACCGAAGCTGATCTGTATACTGAAAACTCCTCTACCACTATTTGCATAGAAATTTCTCATTCATATGTTTGATCTTCCTATTGCCAAGATCTCCTTCACTCTTAGGGTTACAAACATGATACCATCTACGTAAGTGAAGTTTTCTTTCTTCTCCAAAATACCCCCACATAAAATTATGCATCATCCTTTCCATTTTTTTCTTTATTGAATCAGTTATTTGAATAAAAGACATCAAATAAATTGGTAGATTAGCTAAGCAGGACCTAAGCAATGTAACCGTACCACACTTGGACAAGTATTTGGCTTCCAAAGATCCAGTTTCATTTGGACTCTTTCTAACACCTTATACCAAACAACTATAGAATACCTTGTATCTAAAAGTGGCATCCCCAGGTAAGTAAAAAAGAAGGAGCCAACCAAGCAACCTAACAGATTTGCCAAAGTTTGACTCAAAGCAGGAGGGAAATTAATACCTATCATTGAAGTCTTATGGAAATTGACCCTCAATCCCAAAGCCACCTAGCAGCAATCTAAAAATCTTGCAATATTTCTCACTTGCACCTCATCTGCTTCACAGAAGATAGGCATATCATCCGCATATTGCAGATAAGAGAATCTTGGAGACATCTCAGCCACCTTAAAACCAGAGAAATTCTCACTCCCTTCCACCTTATGAATCATTAGATTAAAACATTCTGCATAGATAGAAAAGAGATAAGAGATCTCTTTGGCAAAGATCCCTAGAAGCCTTAAAGAAACCAATAGGGCTTCCCTTAAAAAAACACTAAGAAATGAGTAGAGGATAAATATCTATAGAACCAACTCCTCCATTTATCTCCAAAACTCATATTCCAAAGAATTTCCAGAACATTCAACTCTATCATATGCATTTTCCATATCTAGCTTAATACTGATTTCAGGAACTTGACTTCTTACTCTAGAATGAATACATTATGCAAAATCTGTTTTTGATTGGAAGAGTAAAGATGAGACCGAGAAGTATTTGGGTGGCACTAGAGAGCGGTGGGCTTAAGTTAGCTTTGATAGGAGCTCTCTGGGGAATCTTGGGGATGTGGTGCGTGATTGTTATGGTGATGTCATCTTTTCATATGCTGACCCAGTTTGAGTAGCCACGGAAAACCATTCTGCATTAATGGCACTATTGTAAGGGTTGAAAATTTTGTCCTTTAGAAACCTTGGTAGCTACTGCATAAGTGAAGGAGATTCATTGAACGCCATTAAATGGTACAAGAAGGAGCAATGAATTCCATGGGAACTGAGGTCATATTGGAAGCAGATTAGGGATCTGGTGGCTCTGATGTCAGTCTCGTTCTACCATGTTTATCGTGAAGCAAATTCTTTGGCAGACTATCTTGCTAAAGGACGGGCTTATTTGCCCGCTCTGGCTATTTCCTCGGATGTAATTTGTTTTGAGTAAGTTTTATAAATAAAGTAAGGAATATATGTCAAAAAAAAAAAATTCTCCCTTTTTTTATTTATCTATAAACTCTCATCCCTAATCTCTTAAATGGCTTTTTTTTAAGATATCACAAAAACCGTATCCGTCGCTCCACATAAATTTCCCTTGTGTTTTATCCAAAAATAGCGCAAAAAAAAATCAATTCTAGAGAAGAAACAAGGGCAAACAAAAAATTAGACTTAAATGAAAACAAAAATCTAGAAAGGGAATTTATATGCATGTTGTCTTCCAAAAATATAGAAATCTATGTAGTATTGTCAAGTTCATCTAAAAAATTGAATAAAAATTTACTAAGGTTTAAAAAGAATATGAAATTCAGGCAGAAATATGGAAATTTTAGTTCTTAATTCAAATAAAACTTTTTGAAACGTATTGTTCATCTAATCTTTTTAATGGGCCATTGTATAATGTACGTGCCACTAGCTACTCGTACAAGTCCTACTTAATTGGTTAGCACTTGAAATTTGCAACGCTACATTCTTGACGTAATTCCTATCAAGGGTAGGGCCTCTCCTCATTGGCTCACCAAAAAACAAAAAAAACTTTAACCCTAATTTCACAAAAATACACCAAAGCAAGCTAAATTTTAAATCTATCCTAATGAAAGATTATAAATTCCCCTATGATATCCATCACTTAAGTATGAATTATGATCTAGGGTCTAAAACATCAACTAGATTAGAAGATATAGTTTCCAATTGATGTCTTCAAAACTTAATGTGCGTAATGAACTATATTGCTTAGAAATTATGCTTGTTAGAAGGTTACTACATAAAAAATAACTTTATTAAGTTGGACGGTATTGGAGGGAGATTGTCCTATTGTACGTTTCACACAACCATACCAATTGATTTGATGGTGATAAAGCCATAGGTAATTGTTAATTGGACGAGATGGATGATATTTATATTTTTCCCTTCCTTTATTCTTTTGGATAAATCGAAATCAATGTATGACATGATCTGCATGATCATGATAATGTAAAGACCATAAAAATCATCATCATGCATTTAGTGGGTTGGAGTTTGACCGTGATGCAGAGATATATCTCCAAATCAAGTGTTAAACCCCAACCTTCATTCGTCATCGTCAAGTGGCTCATTCCCTATCGATTATGGAAATCGCAGGATTTTAAAACCTTGAGCCAACCCAAATAGTATCATCCTAATTTCTTATGACCCGTATAACCCTATTGTAACATGATGTCCTTTATCATTGTATGCTCTCTCTTTCAAATGAACAAGAAAATATGCTTTTTAAAATACAAATGCATACTTGATGTTTTGCACAAGTTTGTCCTACAACAAACTAAGGGATGCATAACATGTCATCCCAAATGCTAAAAGAGGTAAATTTATGCCAATAAAACGATGTTATTCCTGTTATAAGCAACCTAAAACTGGCCAAAAGGAATATATTTGTATAAGGTTGCTTTAATATAATTTAATTATGTGTAGGTTTTTTTCGATAAATTTTTAAATATTTTAAAAGGAAACTTAAGTTTAAACCAATGTCGAAAAGAGAGGAGCAATGCTTCTTAAGAATTTTAGAGCTTAGAAGACAGACTTGAGCGCCTTGGGTGCTTGCAGTTTTTGGTTCACTTTCCCTCTTATAACAGGTTTCCAAATATGCCTCACGAAAGAGAGTTTGAAATCCTAATCACGGATTTATTCTAATGGTTGCTTTACAGCTTCAGACTTTGTTTACAGCGAACCGAGTCCATGCACTGCATCGTAAAGAGAGTGAACCGAGCACTTTCATTGCATCGTAGAGAGAGAGATCGTAGCGAGAGAGGGAGGGTGGTTAATAGTGACAAATGAAAGTTGTATTTTGTGATCAAGCATGGTGTATATAAATTAATTTTTTTTTTCTTATATCTCTTATTCATACACTGGCAAGACCACTCACAATGTCCAATTATAACTAAATAACTCTTGAAACGAATAAATAAATAAAATAAAAAACAAGGAAACATTGTTTTTCACTTGCTACTATTGAATACAATTCTTTAAATAAAAAACTTGGATCATTTTTTTATGGGAAAAGAATATCAAAACCACAAATAAATATTTTAAAAAATAAAATTGCTAGAGATTACTTCAACCGGGCTTAGTACACCCTATACCAAGTCTCTTCCTTCTGATATGCTCGGGATCTAGAACCAACTAACTTCAATGTCTTAGTATTGCTCAAACTCATTTGGCTTGATCTTTGGTGCCATGGATCTCAATTTAGAATCAACTGCCTGAAGCCTCAGGGCCTTAGTTTTGTTTAAGTGCCTTTAGCTTGATATTTGGAGAGATGAGAGATAGATGAGAGATAGATCAAAGAGGAGGGAGAGATCTACTAGCAAGGGGATCCACCCCTTTGCTACCAAAAATCAAACAACCACAAGTTAACCTTAGCTTCAACATGCTACTTAGAAACGAGAGAGAAATGACTTGGGCATGCCCCCCAAACCACCACAAGCTAACCTTAGTTTGGGCTTGCCACCTAGAAACGAGAGAGAAATGACTTGGGCATGCTCCCTTTTGCTTGAGAGAGATTTTGGTTGGGGAGTGTCCTCTTTAGAAAAAATTGGGAGATAAAAAAACTTTGGAGATATCTTGAAGCCCTAGGTGGGCCCTTTCGATTGAGAGAGATTTTGGTTAGGGTGTGCCCCCTTAGAAAAACTTGGGAGATAGAAAAAGCCCTTTGGAAAAACTTGGGAGATAGAAAAACTTGGGAGAGATCTTGAAGTTCTAGGTGGGGTGTAGAGAGAATAGGTGTAGAGATTTTATGAGGTAGGACAACCACTTTTTTTTATAGATTTTCTATGCCTTGGTGTTTGTCTCAATTCATAGGGTAAAATCTTGACAGTTGATCTAGAAAAACTTGTTGGTGAGTGATTTGAGTCATCCATCTCTTTGATCTACCATCAAGATTAAAAAAGATGAGCTAGAGTCTTATCATCCATTTTCTAGACTTATTCCCATCAAATCTTTTAAATAAGGAAAGTTTCGATATTAGTACATCCAATCTAATAAATTCAACATTGTAAGTTGGCTATACCCAAAAGATATGCCAACAAATAAGAGGATAACTATCACCCAATTTTGGTGAACATGTTAATCCCAATGGGTGGGGCGTGCCACCCTTTGGTGGCTACACGTGGCCTTACCCAATCCCACATGTTTTAAATTGGGCCCCATATTTATGGAGGTCCCATGTATTTTTAGAAAATATTTTATTTGTATTTAAAAATTTTAAATCTTATATTTTATTTAAAAAATTAGAAAATTAATTTCTCTTAAATCCAAATGATAAAAATAAAACATCAGAAGATTCACCAAAATTTAAATAAACATTCTAAAAATCATATAACATAAAATTAATTAATTTTGATAAGAATTGGATTTGTTAGATCTAGGAATATATCAATCTACGGGAGCAATCCAACTTCAACTGCGGATCACGATACACCTAATTTTCTCACCTAGCAGTTCCCATGACCCACAGTTCACTGCAAGGGCTCATGATTGGACCACCAAAGTCAGTAAATAGACTTGGGAATGCAATACTAGTTTATAGATTTCAAGTTCTCCCTATAGACAAAAAATCATGATCCTCTAGACCATAATGCAATCATGACTCTTTGGTATATAGGGTAATTTCTTGCACATGTACACGCTTCACACTCATTGATGAATCTCAATACGATTATCTATGTACATGCCATATGATGATATAACGATGAGGTTTTTAGCCATGTCTCTAAAGGTTATTCATCACATACAAAGGCCACACAATCCCTCGGCTCTCTTTTGGGATACTCCAACCTCATCAAGGGCTAACCCACTAAACCTTTCTCGATAGATCTCTATACCCCAGGTATCTTGGGTCTTTTCAATATTTGAGTAGCCTAGCACGTCTAGCTTAATCCGAGTATCGACAAATCGCATTTGCATGATATGGTCCACACGAGGACCACACCCCCACTGAGTTTATGTTTCACTATATAAAATGCTTATACAAGCTCTCATAAACCCAACAACGAATGTAGTAAAATTATAGATAACCCCAAAATGAATTTTGTAGACATCTTGCCCCCAATATTTTTAGTATCATACCCTAGACCCAAACATTATTTTTTCTTGTATTTATCCCCAAGTCAAAAAGTCAAAAAATTAAGACTAAAATGCGTTTATCCTCTCACTATCTCTTATCACCCTCTCTCTTTCTCTCTACCCGGCCCCCTCTCTTTTTCTCCCTCTACCTGCCATCTCTACCCCCTCTATTAATGGATTATTTTGTGGGGTTTATGGGAACTTGCCATTCATTTTGCAATTGAGACTTCGACTTGAAAACAATGTAATTTGCATGGGGATCAATATGTCATAGGAGGAACAATCCCCCATCTCTCACAATCCCACTCTCTTTTCATATGTCTCTCTATTCTCTCTCTAGCCCTCTCTTCTATCTATCTCTCTCTCTCTCTTTCTCTGCACACCCGATTGTTCAGGCCCCTCGTGGAACAAAAGATCAAAGATCTTGGTAGGTGAAAGGAGAGAGAAGCCAAAGTGGGGGGCTTGATGCTTAGTGGGGAGAGAGAGAAATAGAGTGTAAGTAGAGAGAGAACGAGAGATAAAGATAGGGAGGGTAGAGAGAGAGAAGGAGAGAGGGTAGGTAGAGAGAGAAAGAGAGAGGGGTAGAGAGTGGGTGGGTAGAGAGGGTGAGAGAAGAGAAGGGCATTTTAGTCGTAAATTTTTTACTTTTTTACTGGGGGTAATTACAAGAAAAGCAGTGTTTAAGTCTAAGGTGTGATACTAAAAGTATTTGGGGGAGGATGTCTACAAAGTTCAATTTGGGGTTATCTATAATTTTTCCTAAAATTAAAGAGTATTCAGTTGGTTTATAATTTTTTTACATCGAAAGTAATCGAGAGAGAAATAAAGATTGGATCACCTTAGATTTGCAGGTTGGAGAGTCAAAAGGGAGATATTTTGATGGAATATATGTAATTTAAACTTAGGACAAATATTTTTTGACAAAGTTATATGGGAATGGAACTTTAGATGTGCTACTATGAAAACCAAGCTATTACCGCCTAAATTAAAAGACATCTAGCCTCAAATACTTATGACTAAATTACATCTCTACAACTTAGCCAGTGTATTGTTGGAGGGGGGTTAGAGAGATACTGATGCAATCAAAGTGATTGTCCTCGATTATCTAGAATTATCGGATCACGATCTGAAGAATCAGTGCTAGTCGAGCAATTATTGTATTTTTTAAAGCAAGTTATTTCTTTTGTAAATCGTTGTTTTTAAAGCCCTTTTTTTCTTTATTTTGAAAGGATAAGTAATTTTTAGTGTTGGTGTTCTTTAGGAATTTTTTTTATCACTTTTAAGCTTCTTTTATCATATTTTCTTTCTAGTGACATAAATAGAAAAGTTATGTATAGGAGAAAGGATTTGCTTCCTTTTTTTGTTGGGGAAAGATTGGGTCTTGCTAAAGATAAGGAGGGTGATTTTTTTTTTTTTAATTGGAAAATTATTGAGAAAGAAGATATGATATATAAGAAAGAGAGGCTGACATTGTTTGACATTGATATTTTCTTATCAATGAATAACAAGGAGTTAGAGAGAGAGAGAGAGATACGGGGAGTTATTTCCTTCTCCTAATTTTGTGGGGTGTGGCAGAGATCTTGGATCCCCACATTCGTTCTTTCTTTATGTGGATTTCTTCTCAATTTTTATTTATCTCTAAAAGCGGTTGTATTTGCCAGGCATTGACTGTTGGTAAATTTTCAATTGTGTTAGGTGGTATCAAAACATTGATTCTTGTGGGATTACGATGATCATCGTTAAGGCATCATGGCTCCTAGACGTGCTCGACAGCTATGTACCGAGAATGAGCCGATCCAGCAAGAGCAAGACCTTCGAGATATAGAAGGAAATTTGAGAGAGCATGTGGAGGAGTTGATCCAGCGCTTGGCACTAAATCCAGCCCCAAAACTTTATAATGACAGTAGTGAGTCAGGCGTTGTTTTCGAGAACCCTATGTATGCGTACACTCCACATCATAAGCCCCATGTTCTTGAGAGCAGATCTTGGGATCTAATTATTAAATCTGATCTACAAGACTTCTTGGGAGGATTGCAGGTGGAAGAATTTATTGATTGGATTGTTACTATAAATTGCATCTTCAAATATAAGGATGTGCTGATGATAGGAAGGTCAAGCTTATGGCCATTAAGCTTAAGGGTTGTGCATCTGTTTGGTGGGAGCAATTGAAAAGGGCTCAAGAAAGACAAGAAAAATTGAAAATCACTAATTAGAAAAAGATGAAGAAAATTTAATAGAGCAGCTTGCCCTTTAACTATAGGCGACGATGTCTCAGTGACTTCATACCCTTTGGCAGACATGGCAGTTTGTTGATGATTATACTGAGAAGTTCCATCAACTAGTTGTACAGAACAACTTGTCTGAGATTGAAGAACTAGTTGTCCGATACAAAGGGGGACTATGTCAATCAATTCAAAATGTTCTAACCTGATACACTCTAAGGACAATTTCATATGCTCATCAACGTGCTTTGAC
This sequence comes from Amborella trichopoda, assembly GCF_000471905.2. The sequence continues at coordinate 957,106 of NW_006498102.1, forward strand.
GATGGAAAAACAATAGTCTAGGAGTAGGTCTAATGTAGCCATGAGAGGAGATTTGGGTCTCTGTCGGGCCGATTTGAAGATTGTGGTGCAAGGCCTGATGATGCACCTTTTGGAGGCCGCAGGGATGCCACTACAATATCCCTTAGTTGCCTTAATACTATTGGTCTAGGTGCTAGAGTTCAAGACAATAGCTCAACTCTCTGTTGTATCAAGTGTGAGGAGGTAGGTCACAAGGCCAAGGATTGTCGGAAGCCAAATTGTTGTCCTTACAAAAGCAAGCAACTCTTGATTAGGGAACATAACCTAGATGATGCTGATGGATTTGACGATGATCTAATTTATGATGAGGAGCTAGATGAGGATGATCTTGTCTATGGAGATGTTAGGGAGTTATTGGTTATTTGAAAGAGTCATAGAGATGTTGGGGAGTCATTGGTTATTTGAAAGAGTCTATTAACTCCCAAGTAAGAAACCCAGGAAGACTGGTTGAGGACCAGTATTTTTCATACCATCGTACCATTGGAGGCAAGGTGTGCAACCTTATTAGTGAAAGTGCGAGTTGTGAGAATGCGATCTCACAAGTAGTAGTCAAAAGCTAGGGCTCGTAATGAGAAACATCCCCAACCATATAAGCTCACTTGGTTTACGAAGGGTAATAAGGTATGAATAGATAGTAGATGTCCTGTTTCCTTTTCAATTAGAAAGAAGTATTTTGATGATGTATGGTATGATGTAGTTGCCATGGATGCTTGTCATCTATTATTGGGTAGACCATAGTAATATGATTATAGAGTTATACATGATAGGAGAGGAACACATACACTATTTGGAAAGATAATAATAAAATTGTATTGGCCCCCTTGAAAGAGAAAATCATACCTAAGCCTAAACCAAGGGAGGGTGTAAATTTACGCGCAATAGCTAGCTCTGTAGAGGAGACTTTGGTAACCCAACACAACATGAAGACATCCTGAGTAGTAGAGGGGAAACAAGAAAGAAACTTTCTTCCCTAGATCCTTGATAATCAATGTGATTTCAAGGGTTATCCAATATTTGGCAAGGAACCTTTTGGTGGAGTTGGTGATCCAGTCTTGAGAGTAATCCCATCTTTGATGAGGTTCCCATCTTTGATGATCATTTAATGAGTGATACTCTCTATAGAGAACAACAAGATGATGAAAATGAGGATCGCGGAGAATATTTTCCAATGTGTTCAGGAGTGTGTTGTGGCAATTTCCAATAGGCCCAAAAAGTGGTTAACCAATGTCCATGAGGATGCAGTAACATGGCAAGTTGTGATCTCAAGTTTCGTCAACGTCGAATCATTCAAATTATTAGAAAAGATCAATAACAATGCCTACCAGTTAAAGCTACCAAGTCATATGAGTAATTATGATGTTTTCAATGTCAAGCACCTAATTTCTTATGCTGGAGATTCCTCAAGTGACGAAGAACTTAACTCAAGGCCACATTCTCTCCAACCAAGGAAGGATGATGCAATTGAGATGATCGCGCTCGATTATTTGAAGCGATCGGATAGCTGTAAGAAGAAGAAGCGCTAGTCTAGAAATTATCATATTTTTTTTAGGAAAATTATTATTTTTATTAGTGATTTTATTTAGTGTGTTTTTTTTTTAATTTGAAACGATAAGTACTTTTTAGTGGTGGTGTTCGTTAGGAAGGTTTGTTTTATCACGTTTAGGTTTCTTTTATCATGATGTCTCCCTAATGATGTAGATAGGAAAGATATGTATAGGAGGAAGGATTTGCTTCCTTTTCGGTAGGGAAGGATTGTGCCTTTGGTAAAGATAAGGAGGGTTTTTTTTTTATAGGAAAATTGTTAAGAAAAGAAAGGATGATATATTGGGAAGAGAGGCGGACATTGTTTGACATTGAATTTTATTTTTTGAATGAAAAACGAGTTAAAGAGAGAGAGATCCTTGTGGGGTGTTTTTCCTGCGCTTAGCTCTTGGGGCATGGCAGAGATACCGAATCCCCACGTTGGTTCATTATTTTTGCAGATTTCTTTTCAAGTTTTGTTTCTCTCTAAAATGCGGTTGTATTTATCGAGAATTGGCTGCAGGTAAATTTTTAGCTCCATAGGCTCGATCTCCTCTAGGTTTAGGTCGATATTTTGCTTCTCCAACTCTCCATTGATGAAAAAGTTAAATATCTTTATTGCTTCAAGGCCTTACTCCTCATCAAATATAGGACCTTCATAAAAAATGAGGTCATACATAACATCGATGAATGATTATTCTAATTAAATATCCAAACCTACTTATTTTTCACCTTTAACTTGATCTTTATCAAACTTTGGTGAATCACTCTCCCTACCATGAGGCTCCTGAGGCAGAGCATGTGCATAGAACGGGTTCTTAAAAACAGTGTCTGACTCACTACCATCATCATAGTGTGTCAGGAGTGGATTTTGCGCCAAGTCAACTCCTCTACTTAGCTTCTGAATTTTTCGATCTTTATATCCCAAAGTCCCCCTCTCGCTTCTCAAATTTTAGATCTTTATATCCCGGAGTCTCCCTCTCGCTGGATCTGCTCATTCCTGGTACCTGGCTGTCGAACACATCCATGAACCATAATGCATTGTCAATGAGCGCTGCGATCCCACAAGATCAAGGCTGGATGGATTCAATATTTTTATTCTTCTCAAATATTTGGGGACTTACTGTTTTTTGTTTTTTGTAGGTGGATTTTTTTTTTTTTAGGGTTAATTGTTAGAAATAGGAATAATCTTGGTTTTTAGGTTAGTTTGATAAAATCCATTTTTAGCAAAGAAATGTTTTTAAGATTCAAGTCCACTTTTATTAGAAAAGATAAATCTTTCTTTAAGTCCGTTTCTCTTCTTTATTTATGATCTTTTTTTAGTAAAGTTTCTATTAAATGGGTTTTATCATTTGCCTTGGGATGTGGATGGAAACATCTAAAGATAGATTGGTTTTGGTTGGAAATAGTTATTTGAGAGAGAGAGTTTATCATTTGGGTTGGGTTGTGGATGGAAGCATCTAAGGGCCTATTTGTGTACATGGATTTTAAGACATGGATTCCTAAAATCTTGGATAATGTCAAAATCTATTGCTTGGATTGTTTAATGACTTGGATACTTAAAATCAGGAAAATCAAAATCATAGAAATAAGATCTACTTTTTCATGATTTCATTTCCACACCAAAACCTGGTTTTTTTGCATTGCCAAGGGGCATGGATTTCACTCATTGGCTCCCTCGACCCAAAACATATTGGCAGGTACGAAAATTTTAGTGAGAGAAAGTACCTAAATTTTTTAGAGAGAGAAACTATCTCAAAATATTTTGAGAGAAAAACTATCTCAAATTTTAACTTCTAAAGATTGAAAGTATGTTAAAATTTTAGAGAGAGAGTATGTTACAATTTTAGAGAGAGAAAGTACCAATTTATTTTAGAGAGATGAACTATTTCAAAATTTTAGAGAGAGAAACTATCTCAAATTTTAACTTTTTGAGATAGAGAGTATGTTAAAATTTTAGAGAGAGAAAGTATGTTAAAATTTTAGAGAGAAAGTACCAATTTTTTTTGAGAGATAAACTATCTCAAATTTTAGAGAGAGAAACTATCTCAAATTTTAAATTTTAGAGAGAAACTATCATATTTTAGAGAGAAAGTACATGCAAATTTTTAGAGAGATAAACTATTTCAAAATTTTAGAGAGAGAAACAATCTCAAACTTGAAGTTTTAGAGAGAGAAAGCATCTTAAAATTTAAGATAGTAACTATATCAAATTTTAGAGAGAGAAAGTACATAAAATATTTTAGAAAAATAAACTATCACAATATTTTTAGAGAGAAATTATCTCAAATTTTAACTTTTGTATAGAGAAAGTATCTTAAAATTTGAGATGAAAACTATGTCATATTTTAGAGAGAGAAACTATCTCAAAATTTTTATAAATATACTTTCCCAAATTTTGAGTTTTAGAGAGAGAAAGTATATAAAAATTTTAAAGAGAGAAATTGTATCAAGTTTGATTACCAAACAATGGACATAGAAATGATTACAAGGAATCCATGAATTTTGTATAGTTTATCCAAACAAGAGATTTGAGAAATCCATGACAAAAATCCTTGATATTGAAAATCCGTAGATTTCCTTGGATTTCAAATATCTAAGATTTCTAATTTCCTCCTATCCAAACGGGCCCTAAAGATAGATTGGTTTTGGGTAGAAATAGTTATGAGAGAGAGAGAGAGAGAGAGAGAGAGAGAGAGAGAGAGAGAGAAGCATAGTACTTTGTTTCTTTCTTTTCTTCTTCTTCTTGTTGTAGTAGTACGTAGTGGACGGAGTATTCGTTGGTACTCTACTTACTTCTTATGTCTTT
>NW_006498102.1:965718-1004247 GCF_000471905.2 Amborella trichopoda
CAAATTTGAAAATGTATTTTCTCTTTAATATCAAATAAAATTAAATTTCACACATGTCATGCATGACCTATGTGTGAGTTAATTAAAACATGTGATAAAAAGAGGACATTAATTTATAACATTATATAATAAAATATAACAATATATACAAGACACTATAACGCAACCCCTTATAAAACAAGCAACTATATGTCAATCTAGTCCCCGCCTAGGGATCAGTACCCAGCTGGGCAGTGATCCTAGAGTGAGGTGTGGGATGCCATGTGGTAGCCTTATCGCCACTCGGACGCCACATGGCACTATCAGGTAAGGACTAAAGTGGAATTTGAGCCAAACAATATGAAAACCCTTATTTTTTTAGCATCTAAAATTTCAAAAAATTCTCTAAAATTCACAATAAATATTTAAAGTATTTTTGAGCAATTATTAGGTTTTTCTCATCATTATAAAATCGAAAAAAAGGTATAGTGAGATCTCGGGCTAATAACTATAGGTATCGGAGTACACCATTGGGCTAGTACCGAATGATGTTCCACAGAGTCTCAGATCGACTCCGTGGACTTATGTTTCACAATCTAAACCAGGGACACATAATTGGCCATATCAAAGCTGCTGAGCCAGAACTTCTGATCATTCGGCTCTCAATGGATTGCAAGTATACCCTTATCGGACATGATCCAACTCAATTACAAGGGTCCTCTCAAAGCACATGTGCACTAACTCTTCCAAACTCGGATAATGCATTTGGAAGAGTGGCTTCTCGTACGAAAAGAAAATAAAAATTTTATGCAATGGTCTCATGTCAAGATACGGACTTATGTCCCATAAGTCTTCACCATTTCATACAGGGCTAATACTCAATAAGTACTCGGGTTTCATTTTTTCTCATTTGGATTCTCCAAGCCCTGGCCGATTGCAGGTAAACATGAGGCTAACCTACAAAATCCTGACTAGGAGGTGAACCTCGCACCTCCTTGAGAAATTGCTTCTCAATACGTGAACTCTCTATTCCTCATGCGTACTCGGGGTAAAAGAATCTGGGCTTCTTTTCGCAAGATGCTAAGATTTTAATCTCTCAATCGCTCCCACTGAATGATAGACTATTGGAATTTAGGCCTTGATAAGCCATGTTTCCAACATTCTCCCACTTGGCCTCTTATATCTCTATCTCATTATCGTTCACAAATAAATCAAAACATGCATACTTATCTATGGATTTATCATTCATAAGCAATAGACAAAGTAATAACAACTATGTCAACCTCCTTAAACCCATCCCATGCACATGGCTCATAAAATCATTTGCCCCCAAGACTTTAGTTAATGGATCTGCATGCATTGCCTCAGATGAAATGTAACCAACTTCTACTTCACCAGCTGCTATCTCTTCTCTTACTCTATGATATTGAGCTTTAATGTGCCTTGACTTGCTGTGGAACCTTGGTTCAACTGCCACTGCAATTGCAGCTTGATTGTCACACATGATTCTAATAGTTTCATGTTTTAGATGGTTGAAGTTAAGATGATTCAAGAACTTCTTAATCTAAATGGATTCTAAAGTTGTGGAACTTAAAGCCATATACTCGGCTTCCATGGTAGATATGGCTACAATGTCTTGCTTCTTGGTGCGTCAAGAAATGACACCACCCCCATAAAGAAATAGATAACCCGAAGTAGATCTCGAGTCATCCGGGTCTCCTTGATAGTCAGAGTCTGTGTATCCCAAAACTTTAAGCTCACTCACATTACCATAGGTTAATCTATAATCAAATGTTCCCTTTAAATATCTCATGATTCTTTTCACGGCTTTCCAATATTTTTAATCCAGGATCACTTTGGAATCGACCAATCAAGCTTTGAGCAAAAGCTATATCGGGTCTAGTTCTTATGGTTAAATACATTAGTGACCCTATGGCACTCCGATACGGGATCCTTTCCATCTCATTTTTCTCAAGATCATGGTTTGGTTTCATATTGACATTTAATTTTCCTCTCATTTTCACAGGTGTATCTATAGGCTTGGATTCACTCATACCAAATCTCTCAATAACTTTCTTGCAATATGTAGATTGAGATACTGGAATAGTGTGGGCTACTCTATCTCTTATAATATGAATCCCTAACACATATGAAGCCTCTTCGAAATCTTTCATATCAAAATTACTTGATAGCATTGCCTTTGTGTCCCTTATATGGTCTAGGGTGCTACTAGCTATTAGAATGTCATCCACATATAAATTCATGAAAGTAATGCCAGTCCTATTGGTCTTATGGTATACACAATGGTCATCCTCATTTGGTTTAAATTAATCAGGGTTGGTGGAACTTGAGGAACCATCTTCTTGAAGCTTGTTTGAGACCATAAAGTGATTTATTAAGTTTTTACACGAACTTTTCCTCTTCTAGGTCACAATTTAAAAAGGCGGTTTTCATATCCATTTTATGCAATTTTAGGTCAAGGTAGGCTGCTATGGATATGATCATCATAATTGAAGGCATTTTGGTAACAAGTGAGAAGGTGTCAAAATAATCTATCCCTTCCTTTTGAGTAAAACCTTTTGCTACAAGTCTTGCCTTGTATTTTTCATTACGCCCTTCGGAGTTAAGTTTCTTTTTGAATATCCACTTACATCCAATGGATCTAAGGTCAGGTGGTAATCGGACTAACTCCCATACATGGTTCTTTATGATTGAATTTATCTCATCTTGCATGGCTTCCTTCCATAACTTATTATCCGAACAAGACATAGCATATAGGTAAGAATAAGGTTCATCATCGGGTTCTTCACTAATCCTCTCATAGTCCTCCTCAAGGTAAGTGAAAAAGGTAGGTGGTCTCTTTATTCTGTCACTTCGCCTAAGTGAGATGGTTTCAATTTCTTTGTTAGGCCAAAACTCATAGAAGTCTACTCTCTTTTGAGGATTCTCTCTCAAGAAATTCATCTTCAAGGAAATGAGCATCAAGGCTTTCAATCACGTTACGATTCAAGAGGATACCCTTCCCATGACTTGGGAATCCTATGAAGACACATTTTATGGCTTTAGGATCAAGTTTGGACCTATTTTGGGATAGTATGAGAACATGAGCTGAACATCCCCAAACCTTGAGGTGCTTTATTGAGGGAGGTCGACCCATGAAGAGTTGGTAAGGAGTTGATTGAATTGCTTTGGTGGGAGTCCGACTAAGGACATATGTGGTTGTTAGAATCGCCTCCCCCCAAAACTCTAATCCAAGATTAGTGGTACTCATCATACTTCACACCATCTCAATTAGGGTCCTATTCTTTCTCTCGGCAACCCCATTTTGTTCGGGTGAGTAAGGCATGGTGGTTTGGTGGACAATCCCATATTGGACACAAAGATCTTGGAAGTCTTGGGAGGTGTATTTCTCATGAGATAGGTGTGACCAAAACGGGAATGATCATCAATGAATGTTATGAAGTACCTCATGTGTCCCATGGTAAGCACACTAATAGGTCCACACACATCCGAGTGGATTAGTTCTAAAAGACTAGAGACCCTTTCGCCCTTTTGGCGAGACTTCTTTACCATCTTTCCTTTAAGGCAAGCCTCACATCTATTATGAGAATCGATATTCATTTTATCAAGCAATCATTCTTTCATCATAATATGCATTCTCGATGAATTAATGTGACCTAACCTTAAATGTCATAAAGTAAAATTTTATAAATCATCACTCATATAAGCAAACTCTTTTTTTATTTAAATTTCATAAAGCCCTTGAACCAAGTGGGCTAAAAAAATAAGGTCTCCATTAATAGAGACATCATGCACATAGACCTTTTACTCCTTGAAAAAGAGCACAAACCCGGCTTTAGTCATCTTGGAAACTGAGATGAGATTCTTCTTCATCCCGAGAGCATAGAGGGTGTCCTTAAGCATGAGAGTCTCACCATTAGTGAGCTTCAACACGTAGTCCCCTTTTCCTAAGACCCTTTCCATTTGATCTTCACCTATGTAAAGATTATGGGTATTGGGTTTGACATTATAAAACGTTCTAAAGCCCTTCATAGAATTTGTCACATGGATAGTAGCCCCCGAGTCAAGAACCCACACATCGGCCTCCTCATTCGCAATCAAAGTCTCATAGACCATGCAAACTCTCTCTTTCCTTGGTTCTCCACCGGTATTAGCTTGAGGCTTACCGGTATTGGGCTTAGGAGCAAAATGAGGGTTTTGTGGAGGAAGAGGATACATACAAAACTTTTGGGTATGCCCATATTTCTTGCATCTAAAGCATTGCACATTCCAATAATCTTGGCTTGAGGGCCAAACCGACCTCCCACCTACCATCATGGGGCTAGCATGGTTTGGTGGGTAGGTTAGGAGGGTAGGGGCTAAATAGATAAGGGAAGTAGGATTTTCCCCTTTGCTTCCCCTTCCCTTTTCATTATCACTCCCTCTCACTCCCACATTACATGTATTCACCATAGAAGAGTTAGGAAGAGAAGAAGAGATAGGAGTAATCAGTAAGGGAGTAGAAGAAGATCAGGGTTGGTGAGATTTTACCATATGGACTATGGAAGGTGGTCCATCCATTGTCATCCCTCTTTGCTCTTCCCCTTCCATGAAAAATACAATCTCCTCCACTGTTGTAGGTGCATCTTTGACCATCAAATTGGCTACAAAGGTCTCCCATAAGGGAGAGATCGAAAGCACAAACATCGTCTTTGTGTCACCTCATCATATGAGTGACCGACTCTCTTATCCTCTCTTATACAACTCTTGAACTCTCTTAGATGATCAGACACTTTGGTGTGATCATCCATTTTGTAACACAAGAGATTCCTCATTATAATGATCCTTTGAGTTTCATTCGATGTGTCGTATTTCTTTTTCATGCTCTCCATAATATCTTTGACACATGGAATTTTCATACTCTTTAACAAAGGAATCACTCATGGTTTCAAAAATAATATTCATCGCACTTTGGTTTTTTTTATGCCATGTCTCATATGCATCCTTAACAACTTGAGAAGCATTGATTGCGGGCAGATTAGGTAGTCTAAAAGTTAATAATGGCAATAGACCATCTTCATGAAACACATAACCAATTTTCCTTCTCTATTTGGAGATGTTGGTTCCATTGAATCTCTCCTCCTTAAGCAATTCGGTGAGTATTGAACAGGCTGCCATGGGTTCCTATTTGACACTCTATAATCCCTCTAAAGACCCTAAAAGAGGCTGTAAATGAGCCTAGCTCTGATACCAATTCAAAGTGGATACAAAGACTAGAGCAAATTTTCAAGTCGAAAAACAAGGTAAAATGGACACCTTCAACAAGCTACTTGCTAAAAACTAAGCTAAGTGAATAAGTTACAATCCTTTTACATAACAATTACAACCATTTCTAACCTTGTATAACCATTGTAAATAAACTCAAATACCAACCTGTTATGGGGCAATTACATATAAAGCAAGACTAGCTTATGAATTACACTTTCATAGTACAAATTACATAAAGTATGTCCCAAAGCTTATATATTTTATGCAACTATTCTAAACAAAATTCTAGAAAATAAAATCAACTAAACAGGGAATTAGAATGTCAAATTAAAATAGGAAAGCCATGTTTCGAACCCCTTGTGCTGGAGCCATGCAATCAGGCCCTATAAGGGCTTAATTTTATCCCTTCGGATTGTACAAAAGTGGTTCAATCTCACAAGAGTGTCTAATCCAAATGGGAAGAAATTACACACTTTAAAATTACTTCTTAAGATCTCAACACATTGGCATTATCATCTAAAATATAATGCAAAAGGTTTGAATCGAATCACATAAAGAACAAAAGAGTTATGGCCAAACTACACATGGTGGTCCCTCAGACCACCAAAACAATCTTGTATGGAAAGATTATAAACCCCCATAGGTAAAAACATGATGAAAAAGTTCTGAAAATGAAGTGACACTCTGAGACTAAATTATTTGATGGGTTTGAAGCAAAGTAATTATGGATACTATGCATGATCATGGATTCTCATGCATTTAGGCTATAACCCATGAAGGACCACATTATGAATAAGCATGATGAAACAGATGATCAAATGGGGATTCTAAGATCAATGAAACTTTTTTGAATTCAAAACTCTAGCAACTATAGCTGCCAAGGATATGATCTTATGAGAAAAGAAAATTCAATGGAGTTTACCTTGATAAATGCACACTATGGACTCAAGCATAAGAAAACAGGACCACCATCAAGATCACCATTAATGGAACTCTAAAAGCTCTCTCTCTTCACTTTTCTCTTACAAAGCCTTAGAAAAAGGAGGGGAGCAACAATTTTCCAAAATGGTTCAAGAGTTGAGATAGTTAGGGTTTGAGATCTCATTATGTGCTTTTATAACATGGGTGTAATTTTGGATTCAATCAACACCCTTAATGCACTAATCCAAAGGCACATGAGAGGCTAATGTCCCTAGCCACCCATCTCCATGAGGCTAATGTCCCTAGCCACCCATCTCCATCCAACCACTAGAATGAAGGAATAGGATTTCACACCATTATCACTCACCCTAACCCTAAGTTATGCCACTTTACCATTTTGTCCTTGGCCCATGTTTTTGTTCCAATTGTATCCAATATGGCCGTATTCTTTTAATAATGTATTAGAGTAGATAGCCACAAAGGCTAAAGGGCAAAGAAGTAATTAGTAAGGCTCATACATGTGGAAATATTCTTCTTTATCAAAGCCCATCACTTTGTATATCTAAAATTTCAAACCAATCAATTTAAAGATAATGTCCCCTTCACACATATATGTGAAGATATTTTTCAACTCAAATTTGAAAATGCATTTTCTCTTTAATATCAAATAAATAAATTAATTTAACGTTACACATACCATGCATGACCCATGTATGAGTTAATTAAGACATGTGATAAAAAATGGGCCTTAATTTATAACATTATATAACAAAATATTAACAAGACACCATAACACAACGCCTTATAATACAAGCAACCGAATGTCAATCTAGTCCCCCGCCTAGGGATCAGTGCCCAGCTGGGCGGTGATCCTTGAGTGAGGTGTGGGGTGCCATGTGGCAGCCCTATGGCTACTCGAACGCCACATGGCACTACTAGGTCAGGACTAAAGTGGAATTTGAGCCAAGCAATATGATTATTTTTTTAACAAATAAAATTTTGAAAAATTATCTAGAATTCACAATAAATATTTAAAGTATTTTTGAGCAATTATTAGGTTTTTCTCATCATTATAAAATCGGACAAAATGTATAGTGAGATCTCTGGCTAATAACTCTAGGTATCAGAGTACTCCATTGGGCTAGTCCCGAATGATGTTCCGTCGAGTCTTAGATCGACCCAATAGACATATGTTTCACAGTCTAAAGCAGAAACACATAATTGGCCATATCAAAGCCGCTGAGCTAGAACTTTCGATCATTCGGCTCTCAATAGATTACAGGTGTACCCTTGTGGGACATGATCCAACTCAATTATAGGCGTCCTCTCAAAGCACATGTGCATTGGCTCTTCCAAACCCGAATAGTGCATTTGGAAGAGTGGCTTCCTATACAAAATGAAAATGCACATGTCATGCAATGGTCTCGTGTCAGGATACAAACTTATATCCCATAGTCTTGAATATTCCATACAGGTGAATACTCAATAAGTACTTAGGTTCTATTTTTTTCATTTGGATTCTCCAAGCCCTGGTCGATTGCAGCTAAACATGAGGCTAACCTATAAAATACTGACTAGGAGGTGACTCTCACACCTCCTTGAGAAATCGTTTTCTCAACACGTGAACTCTCGATGCCTCATACGTACTCGGGGTAAAAGAATCTGGGCTCCATTTCATAAGATGCCAAGATTTCAATCTCTCAATCGCTCTCACTGAATGAGAGACTACTGGAATTTTGGCCTTGGTAGGTTATATTTTCAACAAAATTATATACCTTGATAATGAAAGAAGGTGCAAATGTGTCACAACACTTGAATGAGTTTAATAACCTCATTTATCAACTTGAGAGTATTGGTGTGAGAATGGATGATGAAGACAAAGCGGTCACCTTGCTTTGTTCATTGTTGGAATCCTATGACAACCTTGTCACTACATTGAATTATAGTAAGGGGATTCTCTTGATTTAGGCTTGATATTTAGTGCCTTACTTGTCGATGAACTTCGAAAGAAAGCATATTTGAAAAGTTCGGTAGAGTCGAAGACGAAATCTCTTGTAGCAAGAGGGCGATCGAATGAACAGGATGATTCATCGAGGAATCATTCAAGAAGTAATTCAAGATTTCGATCAAAATCTAAAGAGCCCATTAACAAGAATATGTGTTGGCACTGTGGGAAGCCCGTTCATATACGGAATAATTGTTTTAAGAGAAATAGAGTGAATTCTTCCAAAGCTCCTAATGCGGGAGGTGAAAAGCCAAGTGAATCAAAAAATGAAACAAATCAATTTGAAGAGTCTGCATCCAGGTTTATTGAAGATGAAGTATTAATAGTGGCATATAATTCAATATTCTATCAAAATTTGATACTTGATATGAGTCATGTGAATGAGGATCAGTATCCATGAGAATAATTCAACTAGCAAGGTGGTTGGAATGGGTTTGGTTCACCTAAGGATGTTTGATGGGTCTATTCGAGCAATTAAGGATGTTAGGCATGTGTCAGAACTGAAAAAGAGCTTGATCTCCCTCTCTTCTCTAGATTCGAAAGGTTATAAGTTCACCGGTCAAGGTGGAGTTATAAAAGTATCAAAAGGGGCTCTAATTGTGATGAAAGGAGTCCCAGTTGAGAGCTTGTACAAGTTATTGGGAAGCACAATAACAAATGATGAAGTGAATTCTGTAGTTGAAGGTGAGGAAGTTCCATATTGCCTATGGCATAAAAGACTGTGGCATATAAGTGATAAGGGTATGGAGGTCTTGATGAAGAATAATTTTATTCCTACACTTAAAATTGATGGATCTGAAATTTGTGAGCATTGTGTTTGTGAGAAACAACATAGACAACCTTTCAAGGCCGGGAAACATACAAGCAAGCGCAAGCTTGATTACATTCACTCGGATGTGTAGGGCCCTTCACCAAGTACATCTTATGGAGGAGCATTATATTTTATTTCATTTATTGATGACTTCTCAAGAAAAGTATGGATGAAAACTCTCAAGTCCAAAAGTGATGTGTTTTGTGCATTCAAGAATTTTAAAACAAAAGTTGAAAAATCTATGGGGCATCACATCAAAGTTCTTTGCAAGGTCGAGGGAATTACTAAGCATTACACAAATGCTTACAATTCTCAACAAAATGGTATATCAGAGAGGATGAATCACACTTTGATAGAGCGCGCGAGGTGCAAGTTAGGCAATGCCGGCCTAGAGCAAGAATTATGGGCGGAAGCCGTATCAATGGCTTGTTATCTTATCAACCGATCATCTTTGGTAGCATTGGGAAGCGAAACCCCTAATGAGTTTTGGTATGAAACTCGAAGTGACAACTCCGATTTGAAAATTTTTTGTTGTGATCTATATGTACTTATTCAAAGTTGCCAAAAAACCAAGTTGGATCCAAGGTCAAAGAAGTACATCTTTGTGGGTTATAACAAATGTGTGAAAGGGTACCAGTTATGGGATCCAAGTATTCAAAAAATAATCACTAGCCACGATTTGCATTTTGATGAATCCAAGATAATGGCAAAAGGGATGATGATAAATGACAATGGTTAGGAAGTGCAACAAGAGAGCCAAGAATTTCTAGGCAACCCGAAATACTTCCACCAAGTGCAATTATGCCTTATGAGAATATACTCATTGATCATAGTGAAGAGCATGAAGGACTAGGAAGTCAAGATGAAGAACCACATGGTCATCATAATGAAGTTGTGCCTTTGACACAAAGGTGCTCTACTAGAGAAACTCGTGTACTCGGTGGCACAAAGATTATGTGGATCCAAACACTTTACATGCTTTGATAGCTGAAAATGAAGAGTCAACGTCATTCTATGAAGCCATTGATAGCAATGGTACCGAGCATTGGAAAAAGGCAATGGAAGAAGAGATTTTGGCCCTTTAAAGAAATAAGACTTGGGATTTAGTGGAGCTACCAAAAGGTAGAAAGGCTGTTGGTTGTAAATAGGTGTTCATGATAAAAAATGGGCTTGATGGCAAGCTTGAAAGATATATGGCAAGATTGGTGGCAAAATGTTTTTTGCAAAAAGAAGGATGACTTTGATAAAATTTTTGCACCAGTTGTCAAGTTGGTATCAATTCGCTTGGTGCTTGGGTTAGTTGCTATGCATGATTTAGAGCTTGAGCAAATGGATGTGAATACGACTTTTTTACATGGAGAACTTGAAGAGGAAGTGTAAATGCAACAAACTGGAAGGCTTCATAGAGAATGACAAAGAAGGACTTGTGTGCAAATTGAAGAAGTCCTTGTATGGGCTCAAGCAAGCATCAAGACAATGATATAAAACATTTGATATGTTCATGTTGAGCCTTGGGTACACAAGAAGTAAGTATGACCATTGCTTCTATTTAAAGTTCTTTGATGATGGTACATACTTGATTTTAGTCTTATATGTGGATGACATGCTTTTGGTGTGCAAAGATAAGGCAAAAATTGATGAGCTCAATACTTCGTTGAGCAAAAGATTTGAGATGAAGGATCTCGGGCTTGCAAGGCAAATCCTTGGGATTAAAATTGAAATTGATAGACAAATTTTGTCATTATCTCAAAAAGGTTACATAGAAAGGGTGCTTGAAAAAATTGGCATGAAAGATGCAAAGCCAGTGAAGACACCCTTAGCGCCTCACTTCAAATTGTCTTCGATGCAAAGTCCGAAGACGAAAGAAGAAAGAAGAAGCATGGCTAAGGTTCCTTATGCAATGTGATTGGAAGTTTAATATTTACCATGTATGTACAAGACCGGATATCGTGCATGCGGTTGGTGTTTTAAGTCGGTTTATGGTAAACCATGAAACCGTTCATTGGGAAACAACAAAATGGGTGCTTCGGTACTTAAGAGGTACAACTAATTATGCAATCACATTTGAAAATGGCCCAACCCAAATGCAAGGTTTTATACATGCAAATTTTGTCGGTGATCTTGATAGAGGTAGGTCGACTACCGTATTTATTTTTCGATTTGCAAATGGACTGGTAAGTTGGATGTCAAGGCTTCAAGACACGGTAGCATTGTCAACTATCGGGGGTGAGTACATGGCGGTAACGGAAGCATCAAAAGAAGTCATGTGGCTTCAAGGGTTGATAGGTGAGATGAGCATTATGTGCATGCTTATGAAACTATTTTGTGACAATATGAGTGTTGTCCATTTGACCAAGACCCCGGTTCATCACAAGAGGTCAAGGCACATATTGGTTCAATATCACTATATCCGTCAAATTGTTGAAGAAGGAGTTCGATTGGTCAAGATCAAGACCGAAGACAACTTTGTTGATATGCTTATCCATCCAAGTAAAGAAGTTAGAATGGAGTCTAACCTCTCTAGGTTTCAAGAAATAAATGAAGAAATGGATTGGCAATGCAAGGGTGTGATTTTGCATCAAGGTGAAGATTGTTGGGGCGTGATGCTAAATCACCCCCTTATAGTATTCACCCTTTTGATAAAAGGCATTTTCATCAAGAAAATATATTTTTTTTGTAAATGTCTTTTGAAAGGGTTATATAAAGAGAGAAAAATGTGAGCGAATGTGGTAAGGAAGGAAACTTGTAGAGAGAGAAGTTTGGGGTTGAAAATTGAGGGTTTTTGCAACAAAACCCTAACGCCACCATTTGGGGCTCATCTATAGTCTTTTTATCGCCATTTCTTCGCGGCATCGGTGAATTAAAAAAAAAGAGTCGATTGTAAGTGGTTTTAAAGTAAGAAGTAATTTGTTTGAATATTCATTGAGATCGTATGAGGTAACTCTGTATAACCCCAATCTTGTAATTTTTCCCTCTTGATAGTGAATACACATTTGCCATTTTGCTTGTGGACGTATCCCATTTTGGGTGAATCACTTATATGTGTTCCTCTCTATTTCTATTTGTGTTGTACTTTGAAATTTTTCATATTGTTTGATTTATTGTTATTATATTTTTTTCTAATTATATTTCCCTTTTTATTGCATTTTGGGCATTTTATTTGAGCGACCAAATGGGATTTGAGATATCCCAATTTGCTTTAAAGATGGGATGGGGTTTTCCCGGCTTTTCATCATGAGCTCCTGCGATTCAAATTCAAAACCGGTTCTCGTGTGAGTGAGCTCTGCAACACCGTGCCTAACCTCCAAGCTTTTCATGGAAATCGTCACAAAAATAAGGCCCTATGATAATACCCACCCTCTGTACCCGATCAAACGATCTTCTCCGTCACCCTTTCTCTCTCAAGAGCTCCTTTCTTCAACCTTTTCTCTCTCTACACACTCGCCTGCTTCTTCCTGATGCGAAGAGCACTAACAACTCAAAACCCAATCTTATTCTCTCTCATCCTCTTCTATCACTCATAGAGAGATGCACAACCATGAATCAACTTAAGCAAATTCAGTCACAAATGATCATTACTGGCCTAATTGCAGATGGGTTCGCATCGAGCCGGCTTGTGGCCTTTTGTTCTCTCTCTAGAAACCTGGATCATTGTAGAGCTATCTTAAATACAATTGAGAAACCCAATCTCTTCACTTTGAACATTGCTATACGGGGCTATTCATCTAGCCATGAACCCAATCAAGCAATTCTTCTTTACAAGCAAATGCTTGAAGAAGAGACAGTGCCCGATAACTATACTTTTCCCTTTGTTCTTAAGGCCTGTGCTCAGTTGCTTGATTCAGAGGCCGGGAAAGGGATTCATGGTCATGTTTTGAAGTTGGGTTTTGACAGAGATATCTTTGTTTGCAATGCTCTGATACACTTGAATGCCATCTGCGGAGAACTTGACGTTGCACGCAAGTTGTTCGACAAAAGTATTTGTAGAGACTTGGTTTCTTGGAATTCTATGATTAATGGCTATGTTAGAGGAGGGTTCTTAAATGAAGCCATCGAGTTGTTTAGAGAAATGGGGCTTCAGAATATGAAACCCGATGAGGTGACCATGATTGCCATGGTCTCGGCCTCTCGTCAATTGGGTGACTTAGAGCTTGGACAATCTTTTCATGACTTCATAAATAAAAAAGGTATAAGAATGACAGTGCCCCTGACCAATGCTTTGATAGATATGTATGCTAAATGTTGCTGTTTAGAGGTGGCTCAAAGACTATTTAATGAGATGCCTAAGAGAACCATAATTTCATGGACCACAATGATCGCAAGCTATGCTAGAGTGGGCATGATGGAACAGGCTCGAGAGTTATTGGATGCGATGCCTGAAAAAGATGTGGTGCCTTGGAATGCTATGCTCTTAGGGTACTCACAGGGGAGGAGAGAGAAAGAGGCTTTCTCTCTTTTCCATGAAATGCAAGCATCGGGTGTCAAGCCTGATGAGGTGACCATGGCGACCTTGCTTTCGGCTTGTGCACAATTGGGTGCCCTTGAAATAGGGCGATGGATCCACAATTACATTGACAGAAACAAGATGGTTTATAGTGTTGCATTAGGGACTTCACTAGTAGACATGTACGCAAAATGTGGGAGCATTAAAGAATCGATTTGTGTCTTTCGTAAATTGCCCGAGAAGAATGCTCTTACATGGACAGCTATGATTGTTGGTCTAGCGACCAATGGCCATGGCCAAGAGGCCATCTCTCACTTTTCTATGATGGTTAATCTAGGATTGAAACCAGATGACATTACCTTTGTTGGGGTACTATCGGCTTGTTGCCATGGAGGATTAGTGGATTCAGGCCATAAATATTTCAAAGAAATGGATTCGAAATATGGTTTGGTTCCTAAGCTTAAGCATTACTCATGCATGGTTGATCTTCTTGGAAGGTCTGGCCTTTTGAGAGAGGCTGAAAGGTTTTTAGAGAACATGCCTATAAAGCCTGATGCTGTGGTTTTGGGGGCCTTGTTTTTTGCTTGTAGGATTCATGGTAGCATAGAGGTGGGTGAAAGGATAGCAAAGAGGTTGCTTGAATTGGACCCTCATGATTGTGGAATATATGTGCTGCTATCCAATATGTATGCTGAGGCAAACATGTGGGATTGTGTCACAAGAGTTAGGAGAATGATGAGAGAAAGGGGGATTGAGAAGACCCCTGGTTGTAGTTTGATAGAGGTGAATGGAAATGTACATGAGTTTCTTGTGAAGGACAAGTCTCACCCTAGAGCTAAAGAAATATATGTTTGCTTGAATGGATTGGCAAGACAATTAAGGATGGCTGGCTATGTGCCCCAAACTGGCTTTGTAAATTAATTGAATTGATAAATTCAAATAAATTAATTTTGACAATCTCTAGGGAGAGGGAACTTGGGAAGGTTATATTTTGCTTGCAACCTTTCTTTTAGATGCCTTTATGTCGGTATAAGAGCTCTCTCAGGGTGTACTTTTGGCTATCTTCTCTGGGGCACAATCTTCACCAAGGCACATAAGAATAACTTAAATCATAAAACAACTATACTACAATCCATCTATTCATGGAACAATATGTTCACAGGGTCATCACCATCACATGAACAGGTCATACAATGGCTGAGTGGGTCTCACTGTTTGTTCAAAATGTGGATCAATAAAGAAAGAGAATACCGTAAAGGATTCACACATTAAACAACGAAATTTTATCCCTTTAGGGATTTATATTATGTTTGGTGAACCACCTGGCAAGTTATCTGCAGACACCCTGTTAATTAGCTCTGTTGAAATAGAACATCGTTCATTGATGATTGCTTTTTTGGAATAGAAAATAAAGAAAATGCAATTACATCAAGAAGATCAAAGTAGAATAAGTGGGCAAATAGAGCCATCATCCTATTATACCTGACCTTGAAAGAAAAGTCTCTCTAGTGAACTACCGCTCCTGAAATATAATATCCCTTTCGTCACCTTGTTCTATACAGTGCTCTTGCTTATTCTCACTCACTTAACTCCTATTGATACCTGAGATTGAGCTCAGCGTTCGGGACCTAGTTTAAGCGGTTTCATCATTTTAGATCATAGTAGGGCTCCTAATCATCTCTAGGGACCCTTTGATACAATGTAGCACCCCCTCAATATCCAAATAGACCATATCAACACCTTATCCTGCCTATAGGATTCATCCTAGGAAAAGTCACTCATATTCACATCATGCATATTTTATATTATATTGAATCGAAAGACCTTTCCAATGGTCCACGAATTACTCAATTCTAATGTACGGTTTGAGAATTGTGGACAAGAAGATAAACAATATCTAAAATAACCATACTGTCCTATGCGAAAAACAACTTACTTAATTCCAGATCAGCCCTCTACGCATTTTCTATGGCAAATCTACTCGGGTTTGGATTCCTAATCCCACATCTTTTAATTCCTAAAATATCTAGCCTCCAAACTCTATAAATACGTGTTCCCCTACATATTGAAGCATCCAAAAAACTCTTAGAGACTCTTAGAACTCTACGAGTCTCTAGGAAATGTTCATGGGGCTGTATAAAGATAGTTCCTAGAACTCTAGGAGGTCCCTAGACTCATTTAGAAGAAGAGAAAAACTTTAGATAGATACCCTTACCTTAGGACCGGGAAGCTCTAGATACCATAGCCTTAGGATTAGGAAGCCCTAGATCAGCCCAAGCCCTTGATCAAGATCCAAACCCAAATCTAATCCTAGGAACCCTGTATTTAACCCCAGATCTGACACTCAACAAGTTTATTGGTATGCATTCACTCCATCGACTTTGATTTTAGGGTTATTCGCACCACGCGGCATTGGCAGCCATGCATTTAGTTCTGATTCATAAGTCTGAATCCCAAGTACTTTTCTGATTCGTAAGTCTTAATCCCAAGTACTTTTTTTACTTTTTACACTTCTTTTCAATTATTTTATTCGTTTTCTTTTATTTAACTCCCATTGTTTTTTTCCTTGACTTTCTTTACTTTTTACACTTGTTTTCAATTATTTTGTTCGTTTTATTTTATTTAATTCCCATTGTTTTCTTCCTTGACTTTCTTATTTGAGTCCCATTTCAGTTAATTTTTTTTGAAAACTTTAGATCATGGTCTATGTGGTGCGCTAAGGGTAGTAGTACACCAATGTACTTTCGGTATAACCCTTTTATTTACCTTCCGAGTCATTTTATTGTCATTTTGAAACATGTAACTCATCTCTCCCATTGTTTCTTTACCTTCCAAGTCCTTTTTTACTGTTATTTTGAAAAATGTAACTCATTTCTACAAGTCACCACAGTTGGGGGTGGAAGCAAGTGAAAGCACTTTGGCATCCACCGCGGTGCTCAATGAGTTTTAAAATTTTCAAAACCTTTACCAGGATTGGAGTGACAAGAAGCATGCACGTTACACGTGGACCCAATCGGCTACTGACGTAGGACTATTGGATTGTCGTTGCCTTTGCCTGGAAACTGTTCGAGCAAATTAAGGACCGTCCAGCCCTACTTCCAGGCGACCCAAAACTGGTTGGATTTGGGCCGTATGCGGCCAAAAAAAAATAATAAAGTGCCTGCATGTGGCACATCATGCAATTAACATTCCGCAACATTAATGGCGTTTGTAGCCTGCGTGATATCTTTGGAACTTTGAGCATACGTTGTTACCCGTTGGTTTGCCCGAAATGTTCTTTTGCAAGATTTTAAGAGAAAATTGATTCAGATGAAGATAAAATAGGAGAAGACACAAATCAGGAAAATCGAATTCACTCTAAATCAGTCGGGATCAAGAGCTTTCCATTAAAATTGGAGTTCCAGAGGAGTACCAAGGGACCTTCCCTTGTTTTATTTGCATTTAGGTTTGGTTTGGCAAAACCCAAAACATCTTTGATCAGTGGACCACAATGCAGAAGAGGAGTCGAACTGACAAGATCCGAAGTTCACCTAGTCATTCAGGTACACATGGCTTTTCCCAATGCTTCTTCTTGAAGTCAAGCTTTGTGCAATCTTCTCTGATGGATTTGATTCGTGCAGCACGACTTGTTCTCTCTCTCTCTCTCTCTCTCTCCTAGGGCTCACTTTGTTCCAAAATAAGTTCTGTAAAGGTCCCCTCTCTCATTAATCAAAGTGCTTTTGTAGACTTTAAGGAGAGTTAAACACCCCTTGATCATTTGTTGATCTTGCGCGGTTCATCTTTTACTTTATAGTTGATTATTAATTTAGAGATATTTGGTTGGTTATAAGTCGATCCCATTTGCATTTGAATTGTTTAGTATTCAAATTCAAATCTCAACAATTTTCACCTAAGTTCTACAGTGTTGTGACACCTTCATTTGTGCCTAGATCACTTTTTAATGGGTGTTGTTTTGACCTGAATCTCCTTGCTG
This sequence comes from Amborella trichopoda, assembly GCF_000471905.2. The sequence goes on from NW_006498102.1 coordinate 983,120, forward strand.
AATGATATACTACAATCTGAAGAGCATTATGATCGAATTTTAGAACCATCTAAGTTGATTTGAATCAAATATGATAGTTTTGAAGTTACATCATGGTTCCGGTTGGATGGAACACTATGGTCTCTTTCCTCAATTGCAATCTTCCCATAATTTTCTTGACTGCCACATATTCCCCATCCATCTAGAACTGATGATGTTGATTTTATCCATACTTATCCTAAAAATTTGGTTGCTTGGAGAAGGTAAAAGACAAATTTTCTATAAAACCGCAGTGAAAACATGGTTTGAAGGTCAAGCGCATTCAAATTCGAATGTTATTGATCGAACCTTGTCCAAATACTTCCAAGGCTCTTAAGAGTCTATCTTCTAGGTCATTGGAGAACAGTACAATTGAATTTGAATATTGCCATGGTTTTCAGGTTCTTACAAATTTTATAAATATTTTCAGATTCTTACAAGACCTTAGTTTCTTGCCTTTCCCTTTTTATGCTTCTAGCACCTTAGGTTCATGATTTTTCCATCATTAAGTTTTGGCAATGGTTCTCTTTATGAACTGATCGATCAAAACCACATTGCCCTCTTTTTTCATCCAATACCCATGAAACTCGAAACAAATGCCTTTTGGAGGTTCTTCTTTGTATTTTTCCTTATCTCCTAACTGTTTTGAGGTTGCCCTGAGCACATATGAACTTTGGATGTTGGTTCCTCTTGAATAAATCCTATGAAAACTCTGTTCAATCTCTTCAATTGCATTTATGATTAGGCATCACAAAACATGCCCAAGCACCCATGTGTGAAGACGATATATCTCATACGGTACATTATATCATAAATGGTAGTGTTGGGCATGTGCACCACAAGGACAAGACCAGGGTACTTCGAGCCTGTGTGCCATAATATAAGGTGCAGGGGACTTCTCTTCGGCAACATGGACAAACCTCCTCAAGTCTTCCCCAAGGAGGCGACTTCCCATGTTGCAGTTAACATATGCACATGTCATGGGGTAGTAGTATTTGGGCTTTGTCCTCACAGGCCCCCAATGTTCTCCAAGATATCTTTGAACTCAACGAGAAGAACCCAAATCCTCTTTAAAACGAGCCTTCTCAGTCCCTATATCCATGGTTCTATGTTTTTGTGACTCTAAAGACCTTTCTAGGCCCTAGACTACCTGGCCCCAGGAGTCACAGCAGTTGATTCTTACTCTCCTGATTTGGATGGCTTAGCCACATCCTCAATCCCCATGAGGATCCTGCTCATACTGGAGTCAATCACTCAGTCAATCCCCGCGGTGATCCTGCTCTACTAGAGCCAAGCAATCCACTAATCAAAATAGTCTTGAGTACGAGGGTGTCATGGCCTTGAAAGGTCACATATATCTATATGAGTCCCAAAGCTTAAGAAAATGAGTAACCACATGGTCCTCGATGGGAGTCCTCCAAAAGCCTCCCTAAAGCACTATCATCATCCCCATCTATCGCAGGAGAGTGCAACACTTCCTCTTTGTAAAGCCATAAGCAGAACTGTTGAACCTCAAGCTCCAATTCGACACTCACAAATGAGTGTCCTGCTCCCTCAACTACTCGATGAGGCAATCTTTCTCTTGAACCCTTTGCCCCAGCTCCTTGATCTCTTCATGAAAGTCATCCGCGATTACGATGGATATAATATGGAAGGTTTAACTCCCTCTTGCCTTCTTTCTTCTTCTCTCTCCCTCCCCCTCCCTCCCTCTCTCTTATAATGAGCAAGTGAGGCTCAAATTTACTCATTATCTCCTTTCTATAAAGGAAAGACCAGCACGCGGCCATGTGCTGGATGCATACGACCGAATACCAACAACTAGTGGCCAATGTACAGTGAATGCAGCAAATAAACAGCCACACGATCAAGGTCCCATAAGCTTCTACGAATGTCCCAATGACCTGAACATGGTTATGATCTAGTGAGACATAGCCACTCGATCGCCCATTAGGAAGCCCTTGAGGGCCTGCTCTCCCTTAGGTTGGCCCCATCATCAGAAATCCAAGTCTTTGATGTTGAGGCGGTCGCAAAGATAATTTGTGAGGCAAGAACATATCCTCAGAATTGGAGGTATCAAAGGGAAAACTCTCATCATATGATAGTTCAAGATCCAGAGTAGGAGAATCAAGAGTAATATCAACCATGATAATAGAGGTTCGCTGCGACGATAGGGCTGAGCACTGTCTCCGTAGGAAGATGAAGTTACGTGTAGGGCTTCAGAATCTCACTTGACATGGCCTCTTGCAGCCCAGAGCAACTTGTGGATGCAGAAATATGCTTAACAAACCTCTTACAGAGGTTGTCTTAGCACACGATGCCACAACTTGCTTTCAAAACCCAACTTCCAAAAACTTTAATTGAATTTTTAAAACCTATTTATGGAACAACTATTCCGAAAATATCACCCCATCTTCAAAACTTTCGATATTGTTATAATATCTGTCTTTAATCACAGCAGGCTCGACAATCTGCTGCTCACTCGGGGATGACATCATACCCAAGGGTCATTTCATTGATTTCCCTTGACCCTATAGCCTAGGAAAATACTAAAGAGGGGCAACTATTGACACCTAAGTTTTGACCAGGCTTTTGGACCAGTTCAAAGGATGTGTTGTTAGAAAATATCCCCAATTTGTGGTCCAACAATAATTATATAAGGGTAATATTATCCACAATTTAAGTGAGTCCATTATCCAATATTAAGATAAAAATTAGTGATAATCATCTTCCCCACTCTCTTTAAAGATAACATGATGGGTTAGATAAAAGAAAGAAACATCATAAGGAAAGGATATAAGTTGACGGTCACTCATTCTCCATAAGGAAATTTCCCGTCAAACTTGGAGGAGAAAAGAGGTGAAGGCCGATCCACTCCTTCAGAGATGAGAACAAGAAGTCATTTTCTTTTATTGTTGGATCATGAAAGGTATGTTTACATCTCCTGTTTTATTCTTGTTTTTCGGTAATCATGAACAACGATCCAAAAAAGATTTACATGTTTTTTTAGGTTCTTGAATCTGTAAATCTGTAGTTTATTTTTACATATGGTATCAGAGTTGTCGTTCTCTTGGTCATGAATACCGAAAACCATAAAGTGTTCATATGAACAATTTTTTTATGATGGTCGACGCAGGGCATTACTTTCTCTCCCTCAATGCGACGTATGCAGAGATTTTAATTTTCACGGCTCTCTCTCTAGCCTTTTTCTCCTTCGTTTTTTGTTTTTACAAACACCTTTTCTGTTCTAGTGTTTTTGTTTTTGCATGAACCTTTTTTTCTTGAACGGTTCAAGATATTCCTTGAGAATTTGTAGGTAATCTAAATATACGTTCACTTAATTAAGAAGAAACTTTTCTCTTGAAGCATGTTTTTTTTGTGAAAGCAAGAACTCTTTTTTACATAAACCTAGCAAGAACTCAACTGTTGTACATAAAGCCTTATTGGACGTTGCACTGCTTACTGGCTCGTTCCTATAAACCTTTCTTTAAACCTTTATTATGCAATTTCTTCATGCCATGACCATCTCCATGTTTCGTTAAGATCATGGCAGTTCAAGATAATTATTCTTCATGCCATGACCATCTCCATGTTTCGTTAAGATCATGGCAGTTCAAGATAATTATTCTTCATGCCATAGACCATCTCCGTGTTTCGTTAAGATCATGGCAGTTCCAGATAATTATTGCTTATGCCATATACTTTCTCCATGTTTCGTTAAGATCATGGCAGTTCAAGATAATTATATCTAAATAGCATGATATCCCAACCTCATGATGGAACGTCATCAGGCCAAGTAGTAGGAAAGCAATAAACAAATAAATGGGATAAAAGAAGCGAAAATCTATTTAGAGAGAGAGAGTAGTAGAGATTTCTAATAAATTTTTTATTTACTGTTTTTTTGTGTGTGCATATGTGTGCATGATCTCTGGTATCTACATATTTGTATTCATGTGTTTCAGATTGTGCACACTGTGCTTGTTTTGAGCGCAAATTTTTTGGTTGCACAACAGTTATTGTATTGCAGTGTTTATGTTGTGCTGGGAAATCAATAGCCCATGGTTGAGAACATGCAATGATAGCATCTCCTCATGTAGTAGGTTGGTTTTTGCTTCTAGCAATTGTATTGAAGTTTTAATATTTCTCTCTGACATTAGAATTTTGGTCCCTTTTAACTCTATCTTGGAGTTTTCCTTTTTAAATGATTCATGTGTAAAATATAATTTTCTTATATGGTTTCCTCAAGTTATGAGGTATCAATTAGTATTTGGGCGGTACTGATATAAGGTGCCTTATATGTTGGAGTTTTCCTTTTTAAATGATTCATGTGTAAAATATAATTTTCTTATATGGTTTCCTCAAGTTATGAGGCATCAATTAGTATTTGGGCGGTACCGATATAAGGTGCCTTATATGGTGTGTTAATATTTATAAAATGTGAATTTTCATTTGAAAACGGATTGCAAATGTATTTCTGTTATTGTTTATTGTGCAATATTTTGTCTTTTAGGAGACTAAAATTTGCATATAGAAATTTTAAAAAAAGAGGAAGAAAAAGGCCAAGTTAAATTGGTTTAGTGATCCTTATTTTAAATCAAACATGTTGGAATGATTGTGTAACCACCAATTTTTGTTTTGATTTGTTTTGACTATACAATTTTTGTTTTGATTCCTAATAATAATTTTTGTTTTGATTTATTTTGACTATACAAAAAAATTGTGTGAATCATCAAGGAACCCACAAATTGGCATTGAACTGTTACAAATAAAAATCGAACCCAAAGGTGGTTTTTTATCTCTACACCTTAGCAAAATAGGGTAGTTGGTGGGAGCGCTGTAAACTTAGATGTCGTTAAACCCAAAGGAGTAACATCTTCGTTATCTATAATGTTTGTGATCATCCAGCCCTATAGTGGACATAAGGATTGATTGTTCACTAACAAGAGACCATTAGTGTGTCACAATCTCGGCCCAAAGTAAAAGTTATGATGATACATCGATTTACTAAAAGGTACTTGATATTAAAATAATAAAATATTAATTACTTAATTTTATGGGTAAATAGAGTTTTGTGAGCATAATTGTTTTAAAATCACGACAGCTCTAAATCCCTCTGCACTTACTGGATGCTTAGCCGGGATTGGAACTCTAAATGGATCTAATTTCTCTGATTGGAAACAAAATATTGAGATCACTCTAGGCATTTTGGATCTTGATTTAATCTTATGTGAAGATGAACCTTCCGAGCCTAACAACGAGATCACTACTAAACAGAAAGCTAAATATGCGAAATGGGAAAGGTCTAACTGATTAGCCTCATGATTATGAAGGTGTCTATCTGTAAGACAATATGAGCTGCTATTCCTGATAAGGATAATGCTAAAAGTTTCATGAGTAAGATACATGAAAAATTTGTAGGTCCCACTAAAGCCATGACACCCTTATGATGCAGTTACTGAGCATGAGGTATGATGCTCGCAACTCTATCCTGGACCATATTATGCAAACGATTGATATTACAATTCAGTTGAAGTCTATGAACATGGATATCTCAAAGGGTTTTCAAGTGCCATTCATTTTCCACTCTTTGCCTGTGTGGTATGATCAATTCAAGCTTACTTGTAATACTTAGAAAGAAAATCGAATTTGAATGAGGTTCAAATTATGTGTGTTCAAGAAGAAGAAAGATTAAATCAAAATAACCTAGAAGTTGCCCATTTAGCAGAGACTAGCTCAGGCAAAAAAGGATCCTTTAAAGCATCAGAAAATAAATGTTATGGAACGCATGCAAATTATCAATCAAAAGGGACTACTCCTTAGATTCAGAAATAAAGTGACCGAAAGGAAAGAAAATGTTTTGTTTTGCAGAAAGAATGGGCATTTGAAGAGAGATTGCTTCAAATATACGAAGTGGTTGGAAAATAAAAGTATCCATCAACAATCAGAGACTCATTGTTGATGGTAAATAGAGTTGAGGAAGAAATGAAGGCGATATAAGTAATTAGGTTAATTCTAGATAGTAGTTTTGTAGTAGATTTGAGAGATACTCTTAATGTGTCACATGTTGGTAAAGTATGAAAATTAGATATTTATGGTTTTAATTTAATTTTGGCAATGAAAATTACTTCTTATTTTATAGTAAGTGTATTGTGGGTTCTGAAAAATTATGTGATGGTCTCTCTAAATTGAATTTGGATTTTATTTGTTTGTTGAATCTCTTTTATCCCTTCATGTATGCAATATAAAACATAACAATGTGATTAATTTATGTTGTAGCATAGAATGCTAGGACACATCCCAAGAGAAAGGCTGCAGAAATTAATCAAATAAGGAACATTGTTTGTAATTCAAATTTGCAGGTTTCTCTACATGGAGCCCTAAAGACTATTATTTATATGGTGAATCATGTTCGTAGTAAACAACTATACCCTAATTGAAAATATGGACTGGTAGGAAGCCTAGTTCAAGATATTTGCATCTATCGGGATGCCTTGCAAAAGCCAGATTTTATAACCCTTTTTTAAAAGAAATTAGATTTAAGGTCTATAAGTTGTTACTTTTAAGTTTTCACGATTTATGGAGAATCTTGTGGATGACAGGATTTAACTCAAGTTCAGTGGAAGCAGATTCACTATTTTGATTCTATATGCAGATGACATTCTACTGTCAACAGTGACATGCATATGTTGCATGAAATAAACATTTTTATCTTTGATATGAAGGACTTGGGTGCAATTTCATATGTGATTAGCATAGAAATTTATTGACACAGATCTCAAGGGATTTTGGGACGATCAAAAAAGGCATATATTGAGAGGGTGCTCAAAAGGTATAATATACATAAATGTTCAAGTATGGTACCTATTATTAAGGGTGATAAAGCCCAAAATTACAATATCTCAAAAATAACTTATAAAGGAAGAATATGAAAAATATTCCTTACGTATTAGTTGTGAGAAGTTTAATGTATGCTCAGGGCTGCACCAGTCCAAATATAGCTTTTGTGGTCCGTATATTGGCTAGATATCAGAGTAACCAACAGCTAGAACATTGGAAAGCGGCTAAGAAAATAATGACATATATGCAGGGGATAAAGAATATTATGCTCACATAAAGTAAATCTGATCATCTTGATGTGATTCGATAGTCGGTTATAGATTTTGCTACTTATCCAGATGATAGGAAGTCGACATCAGGTTATATCTTCATGATGGCTGATGGGGCCATTCCATGGTAGACTTGTCGATTACGGTAGCAAAATTTGTCTTAAGCAAGCTTTGTAGTTGCAAAATTGTATCTCAAAGCTTCGAGTTGTAGATTTTATTTCCAAGCCATAGAGATTTTTTTGTGATGATTTCGCTACACTTTTCTTCTCTTAAAATAACAAGAGCTTGGACTTATCCAAGCAAATATAAATTAAATATCTTGTTGTATGGGAGAAGGTAAGGGTACTTGTAATTTCCATTGAGCACGTCAGTATAAAACTGATGATCATTGTTACTGACTAAGGTTTGAGTCCCAAATGGTTTGTAGAGCATGTTGCTCATATGGATTTAACTAACATGTGGGATGCATTTGGTCAGTGGGAGTTATATTGCTAGCACATAGTATGTGACACTCATTAAGTTTGATTTATGCATATTGGATTCTTCAAAGTTCTTGTTTTATATGTATACATAAGGATCAGGATATAAAGTTTTAGACCGTTTTAAGGTGGGATATAGATTTTACCATATCATAAAGTTTTTTTCCACCATAAACGTTACATGTTGGAGACAATAGGGAGTGTTCGTGCCAATACTATAACCATGGAACGGCAATGTGTCATTTATAGAATACAATTAGCTTTCATGATTTGGTTTTAGTAGTTTCACTTGTCAAAGTCTAGATTTTGAGGGAGTATTTTGCATTTGCTTAAATTGAAGATGTATTTTTAGTTATAATTATTGTTAGCCCAAGTGGGAGAATCTTAGAAAATATCTCCAATTTGTGGTCTAACGGCAATTATATAAGGGCAATATTATCCACAATTTAAGTGTGTTGATTATCCAATATTAAGATAAGGATTAATGATAATCATCTTCTTCACTCTCTCTTAAAGATAACTACTTATGATGGGTTAGGATAAGGGAAAGAAACATAATAACGAAAGGATATAAGGTGACGGCCACAGCTCTTGCTCATTCTCCATAAAGAAGTTTCCTATCAAACTTGGAGGAGAAAAGAGGTGAAGGTCGTTCCACCCCTTCAAAGGTCAGAACCAGAAGCCATTTTTTTTATTATTGGATCATGGAATGTATGTTTACATCTCCTATTTTATTCTTGTTTTTCAGTAATCATGAACAACGATCCAAAAAAGATATGCATGTTTTTTTAGGTTCTTAAATCTGTAAATCTATAGTTTATTTTTATTTTTACACGTGTCCCATCCCAAGCTACAGGTTGAAACCTTCTATGCCTTTAAAAACTTGCCTAAAAACCTTTTGGACTAGTATTTTAGTTAAAATAGCAGCATCCTAATGACATTTTCCTTGGCAAATCGACCCGTTAGTACCAAACCAAAAAATAGCTAGGGCTTCAAGAAGATATAGACTGACTGAGTTATATGGACATTCCAGGCAGCTCACATACACTGAAGTTTGACCACCAGCAGTCATGACCCATCTAGCGAATCAAGCTTCGTGGTTCATGCCATCATGCCACATAGCGCTGCGATCAATCTCGGCAACTAATTGCTGGTGTGCAACCACAAGTGCCCACTTTAGCACCCCAAGGGCTAATAAATAGGCCCTGCTTGAGCGCATTTCCCATGACAAAACCCCAAAATGAGCTCTGACCATGAAACTCATTGTTACAGCTCGCAAAGATAGTTTTGCTCCTATTGAAGTTTCAAAACCCCCCAAACCCTAGTGATCCCTCTAGAGTGTTGAAATAATCGGGATACCCCAATCTCCACTTTGAGCAAATTGGGATATCTCAAATCTTACTTTCACCACTCAAATAAAATGCCCAAGATGCACTAACAATTGCAATATAATTGAAAAAATATAAGACCAATAAAACAAGCAGTATGAGAACCATCAAAGCACAACACAAATGAAAATAGATATGGACACGCACATATACGTGGTTCACCCAAGATGGGTTACGTTCATGAGCATGACGGCAAAGATGTATTCACTATCAAGAGGAAAAATTACAGGAACGGAGTTATACAGAGTTACCTCATACAATATCAAAGAATGCGAAAACAAAGAACTCCCTACCATAAAACCACCTACAATCGATCCCTTTCATCGATTCACTGCAGCCACAAAGAAATACCGCCAAAATGACTCAAGATGAGCCCCAATGGTGGCATTAGGGTTTCACAGTAAAACCTCCAAATTTCTCTCTCTGTTTTCATCCCAAAACCTCTCTCACTCTCACACTCTTTTCGCCCCTTCTCTTTCCTTTTATAATCTCACACGCACGGGCTTCCTCTTTTACTCACTCGCCTGCGCGCGTCTCTTTTTCTTCCCCTTTCTACTCATGCTCGTGCGGCTTCTCTTTTTCTTATCTCACTTGTGTGTGTGTCTCTCTCTATAAAGCCCCTTTAAGAGCTTCCATTCAAAAGGTGCATTTTCAGTGACAAAAATGCCCTTCAACAAAAGGGGAATACCACATGGGGTGATTTGGCATCACACCCCAACAATCTCCACCTTGATGCAAAATCACAATTTTTTCTTGTCAATCCATCACTTCCTTTCTTTCTTGAAACCTAGAGCGGTTAGACTGCATTCTAACTTCTCTACTTGGATGGTTTACGTAAGCATATCAGCAAGGTTGTCTTCGGTCTTTATCTTGACCAATCGAACTCTTCCATCTTCAACAACTTGATGAATATAATGATATTGGACCAATATATGCCTTAATCTCTTGTGGTGAACTGGGTTCTTGGCCAAATGGATAGCACTCATATTGTCACAAAACAATTCCATGGGCTTGCATACAATGCCCATCTGACCTATCAAACCTTGAAGCCACACGACTTCTTTTGATGCTTCCATTGCCGCCATGTACTCGGCCTTGGTAGTTGACAATGCTACCGTGTATTGGAGCCTTGACATCCAACTTATCGGTCCATTTGCAAACCGAAAAAACAAATGCGGTAGTCAATCTACCTCTATCAAGATCATCAACAAAATTTGCATCCACAAAACTTTGTATTGGAATTGAGCCCTTGCCAAATATGATTGTATAATTCGTTGTACCTCTTAAGTACTGAAGCACCCATTTTGTTGCTTCCCAATGAACCTTTCCAGGGTTTGCCATAAACCGACTTAGAACACCAACCGCATGTGCGATATCCGATCTTGTACATATCATGGCAAACATTAAACTTCCAATCGCATTTGCATAAGGAACCTTAGTCATGCTTCTTCTTTCTTCCTCCGTCTTCGGACTTAGTATTGAAGACAATTTGAAGTGACACTCTAAGGGTGTCTTCACCAGTTCAAACACCCTTTCTATATAAACCCTTTTGAGATAATGACAAAGTTTTAGTTTGTCTATCCTTTTCAATTTCAATTCCAAGTATTTGCCTTGCCGACCCGATATCTTTCATCTCAAATCTTTTACTCAAAGAAGTCTTGAGCTTATCAATTTTTCTCTTATCTTTGCACATTAAAAGCATGTCATCCACATATAAGACTAAAATCAAGTATGTACCATCATCAAAGAACTTTAAATAGATGCAATGGTCATACTTATTTCTTGTGTACCCAATGCTCAACATGAACATATTAAATGTTCTATACCATTGTCTTGATGCTTGCTTGAGCCTATACAATGACTTCTTCAATTTGCATACAAGTCCTGCTTTTCTCTTTTCTATCAAGCCTTCTGATTTTTTCATGTACACTTCATCTTCAAATTCTCAATGCAAAAAAGTTGTCCTCAAGCTCTAAATCATGCATAGCAACTAACCCAAGCACCAAGCGAATTGAGACCAACTTGACTATCGGTGCAAAAATTTCATCAAAGTCAATCTCTTCCTTTTGTGAAATGCCTTTTGCCACCAATCTGACCCCTATATCTTTCAAGCTTGCCATCAAGCCCCTTCTTTATCTTGAACACCCATTTACAACCAACGACCTTTCTACCTTTTGGTAGCTCCACCAAATCTCAAGTTTTGTTTCTTTGAATGGTCAATATCTCTTCTTTCATAGCTCTTTTCTAATGCTCGATACCATTGCAATCAATGGCTTCACGAAATAATATTGGCTTTTCATTTTCAGCGATCAAAGCATGCAAAGTATTAGAATCCACATAATCTTTGTGCCACCTAGGTACACCAGTTTCTCTAGTAGAGTGCCTTTGTGTCAAAGGTGTAACTTCATCATGATGGCCATGTGGCTCTTCATCTTGACTTTCTAGTCTTTTATCTTGATTTTTTAGTCCTTCATGCTCTTCACTGTGATCAATAGGTATATTCTCATACGGCATAATTGTACTTGGTGGAAGTATTTTGGAGTTGCTTTGAAATTTTTGACTCTCTTATTGCACGTCTATGCCATTGTCTTTTATCATTATCTATTTTGTCAATACTTTGGATTCATCAAAATACACATCAAGGCTAGTGATTATTTTTTGGGTACTTGGGTCCCATAACCGGTACCATTCACACATTTGCTATAACACACAAAGATGCACTTCTTTGACCTTGGATCCAACTTGGTTCTTTGGCAACTTGGAATAAGTGCATAGGCATCACAATTAAAAAAAATTAAATTGGAAGAGTTCCATACTATACCTCATTAAGAGCTTTGCTTCCCAATACTACCAAAGGTAATCGGCTGATAAGATAACAAGTCATTGATACGGCTTCCGCCCATAATTCTTGCTCTAAGCTGGCATTGCTTAACATGCACCTCGCATGCTCTATCAAAGTGCGATTCATCCTCTCGACCACACCATTTTGTTGAAGATTGTAGGCATTTGAGTAATGCCTCGTAATTCCTTTGGCTTTGCAAAAATTTTCGAACTCCTTTGATACAAACTCTCTACTATTATCAGTCCGAAGAACTTTGATGTGATGCCCCATAGATTTTTCAACTTCGATGTTAAAATTATTGAATTCACAAAACACATTACTTTTGGACTTAAGAATTTTGATCCATACTTTTTTTGAGAAGTCATCAACAAATGAAACAATATATAATGCACATCCATATAATGTAGTTGGTGAAGGGCCCCATACATCTGAGTGAATGTAATCAAGCTTGCGCTTCCCATGCATCCGAATGAATGTACTCAAGCTTGCACTTACTTGTATATTTCCCGGCCTTGAAAAACTGTCTATGTTGTTTCCCATAGACACAATGCTCACAAAATTCGGATCCATCAACTTTAAGTGTCAGAATAAAATTCCTTTTTATCAAGACCTCCATACCCTTATTACTCATATGCCCCAATCTTCTATGTCATAAGCAACATGGAACTTCCTCACCTTCAACCACGCAATTCACTTCATCATTTGTTATTGTGCTTCTCAATAACTTATACAAGCTCCCAACTATGATTCATTTCATCACAATTAGAGCCCCTTTTGATATTTTGATTACTCCACCTTGACCGGTGAACTTATAACCTTACTTATAACCTTCCGAATCTAGAGAAGAGAGGGAAATCAAACTCTTTTTCAGTTCTGGCACATGCCTAACATTCTTAATTGCCCGAATAGACCCATCAAACATCCTTAGGGGAACCGAACCCATTCCAGCCACATTGCTACTGGAATTATTTTCCATGGATACCGATCCTCCTTCACATGACTCATATGAGTCAAACCATGATCTATGAGGGCACATGTGATGGGTGGCTCCGCTATCAAGTATTCAATTTTGATAGAATATTGAATTATATGCCACCATCAATACTTCTTCTTCAATGAACCCAGATGTAGACTCTTCAACTTGATTTGCTTCATTCTTGGATTCATTTGGTTTTTCACCTCCCTCATTAGGAGCTTTGAAAGAATTAACTCCATTTCTTTAAAAACAATTCTTCCGTATATGACCGGCCTTCCTACAATGCCAACACACATTCTTGTTATTGGGCCATCTAGATTTTGATCGAAATCTTGAATTACTTCTTGAATGATTCATTGATGAATCGCCCCATTTATTCGATCAACCTCTTGCCACAAGAGCTTCCATCTTCGACTCTACCGAACTTCTCAAAGACGCTTTCTTTCGAAGTTCATCGGCAAGTAGGGCATTACACACTGAGCCCAAACCAAGAGAATCCTCTTTACTACAACTCAATGTAGTAACAAGGTTATCATAGAATTCTGGCCATGAACAAAGTAAGGTGACCGCTTTATCTTCATCATCCATTCTCACATCAATACTCTCAAGTTGACAAATGAGGTTATTAAACTCATTCAATTGTTGTGACACATCTGCACATTCTTTCACAATTTTCGCTTTAAGAAAATTTAGTTTGTAAGAGATTTTGTTTGATACAAACTTTCCAATTTTTCCCACAAATCTTTTACCGTCTTTTCACCAACAATATTAAACAAAATTTTATTCGCTAAACACAAGCGAATAGTGGCTTGTCCCTATGTCAAGTTCATCCCAATCATAATCGGTCATATTTACCGGTTTCTTATCTTTTTCAAGTAATGATATGTGTTGCCCTTGATGTATCACTAAATATTGCATTTTTAATTTCCAAATTTTTAAATTATCTTTCCCATTAAACTTCTCCACCTCAAACTTGTGAGATGTCATTTTCTCAAAAATACTACACTAATTCCTTGAGTTATGGTACCACTTGTTGAAATAAACGGGATAACCCAATCTCCACTTTGAGCAAATTGGGATATCTCAAATCCCACTTTTACCACTCAGATAAAATTCCCAAGATACAATAACAAATACAATATAATTAGAAAAATATAACAACAATAAAACAAGCAATATGGGAAACCATCAAAGCATAACACAAATGAAAATAGAGATGGATACACACATATACGTGGTTCACCCAAGATGGGCTACGTCCACGGGCAAGACGGTAAAGATGTATTTATTATCAAGAGGAAAAATTATAGGATTGAGGTTATATAGAGTTACATCAGACAATCTCACGGAATGCTCAAACAAAGAACTTCCTACCATAAAACCACTCACAATTGATCCCTTTCTTCGATTCACTGCAGCCGCGAAGAAGTACCAACAAAATGGCTCAAGATGAGCCCCAATAACCCCCAAATTGCTCTCTCTGTTTTCACCCCAAAACCTCTCTCACTCCCACACTCTTTTCGCCCTTTTTCTTTTCTTTTTATAATCTCACGCACGCGGGCTTCCTCTTTTACTCACTCACCTGCGTACGCCTCTTTTTCTTCCCCTTTCTACTCACGCCCACGGGGCTTCTCTTTTTCTTAACTCACCCCCGCGTCTCTCTCTCTCTATAAAGTTCTTTTAAGTGCTTCCATTCAAAAGGTATATTTTTAATGATAAAAATGCCTTTCAACAAGAAAAAAATACCACATAGAGGTGATTTGACATCAATCACCAACATAGAGTAACCCTCTCATATTTCACTAATCGCTTCGTCCATTAATGGATTGCTTGCATCCCTATTTGAAGAACAGTCCCGCCAATTCGATTACCCTCTACTAGGGCACATTCCATCCTTATATTTGATCTACTGAGCTTCGACTTTGGGTAACTTGTTCCCTTTTACTGCAGATCTTTCACCATTACATTTTTTTTCATCTTCTTTATAAATTTGAATTATATTTTCTTATTCTTGGATTTGTGTTCTTTTTAGTTGGTTACGATCAACATCTAGGTTGTACAATGAGTTACAAGCCCCATTGTACCCCACCACCTCCGTCCGAACTCCCACGTGGCTTACAAACCAACACAAGTCCCTAGATACGGTAGCTTTTTGAGTCACATGACCTTTACGATTGTTATGAAGCGCACTGCTAACACCTTGCTAGCACTTCCAAAACGTTTATACCTAATTTATAGGGATTTGTCTTTCTCACTAAATTATTTCAAATAAATAAATATATATATATATATATATATCAAGTGGGTATCATATAATTAGAACAAAGATTGCTGTCGCAATTGTTGAAGGGTATAAAAAGACTTCCCTTTGAATCATAGTTACACAAAATACGATAGAAATGTCTATTATATCAAATCATATTTATTTTTTATATTAAGAGAGAAGGTGACGCTCTTTATTCTTGCCACGTGTGTTTTTTTAATTGTTAGTTTTCTCCTCTTGATTTTTATGATATACTGATTTTGATCTTCACCATTATTCTTCATCTTAATACCTTAATTTGATTTATCATCTACATATTTTTCCTTCTTTTTCAAGAACTTTTATGGGCGATATAGAGATAGGTCACGAACGTCACTATCTTAGATTTCTCTACAAGTCACCGCTACTCTCCCGCGTATTAACTTATATTCATATTTTTATTTTGTCATATGCGTTTTTTTCCTATGTTCTTGGCAATGTTAAGGAAAATATAGAAAGGTTATGTAATACTTTTCAATAATAATAATTCATGTGATTAAAATTTATTATTTGATCATAGTTATTATACAATCACAGTTATAATTTATTAATGGATATAAATAGTGTTGTATATTAACAATAATAATTGGTAATACTTTTCAATAATAATAATTCATGTGATTAAAATTTATTATTTGATTATATTCATTATTATACAATCACAGTTATAATTTATTAATGGATATAAATAGTGTTGTATATTCACAATAATAATTGTATTATTGTACTGAATGTTTTATAATTTATGTAGATGTTTGAATAAATATTTAAAAAAAGAATGACCCGCCTACCCCTCCTTCTCCCAGATACTGGCCATAACGAGTTACCGGGCCATATTCATGCTAACGGTTTGGTTACCACGATAAGAGGCTTGACGGGAATGAGTGAGAACGGCATCTCTTGAAATCCAACCATACGGGAATGAGGGAGAACACACCTTTCCTTGCCATCTCTTGAAATCCAGCCCTAGAAAGAAGTTAAGCTCAGGTCCCACTCAAAGGGTTGGATCTGCTGTGAACGCATGGAAGCACCAACTTTCTTGAGAGCCCAGTCGTCTGAACGGCTTGCCTGTGTGAATATATATTTAAAAATATGAATTTATTATAATCATAGAAATTAATTGTTTTTCACAATAATCCAATTATAACTATCATTTTCACATTTGTTTCTAATTTTTTAGAGATATTTTTGGTCCATAGTGGTAAGTACATGCTTTAGAAATATAATTCACACCATAGTAAAATTATTACATATAAGAATAGTATCATAAATATACTTTAGGCACTATAAAGGTTAAAATTGAAAATTTTAAGTATAAGTTAAAGAAAACTAACAAAGTATTAATAGTGGCGATATAGACGGGAAGAGAGAGACTTCCTTAGCCAGCATGAGAGAAGGATCTAGGACCCTTATCTTTTAGTTTTCTCTATTTTTTTCATTTTTAATCTAAAAAGATAAGATGATTATACAAAAATATTTTGTTTGTCCTCATCACAAATCATTTAAAAGATTTCTAAATATTTCATAACACTTATTAAAGTTTTCCTAACTTTCTTTCAAAATAGTTACCAATTTTATTTGGTCGGCACAAGTGAAAAAAATAGGAAACACAAATATAATAATTTATTTATCTTAACAATATTAATTATAGTTTCATCAATCATAATTAGGACAAGTATATAATATTATGAAAATTTGTGTTAGATATTATTATTATAGTGTAAGAATATTATGAAATCATGTAAATATGTAAATTTATCTATGCTACATTATTAAGCAGTTACGGGGTGGGCACGAAAATAAGAAGGAACCCTAATGTTATTGAGGTTGTAGGAACCCTAATGTTATAGAGGTTGTAGGACAGAAGGGAAAGAGATAAAGACTAAATTTGTGGCATATAGAGTAGAGATTTTAAGAAGAGAGAGAGAAAGTAGAGATTTTAAGAAGAGAGATATCGTTTCCATATCTTATTGAAAAATAGGAGAAGTTTTTTTATCCAATCATTTCGTAAAATTTGTGTGTAAAGAGTAGAGAAAAGAGGATCTCCATCCTTTCTTAATATTTTAGGCACGAAGGGTATATATTTTAAGAAGAGAGAAAAAATAGAGATTTTAAAAGGAGAAAAAAATTAGAGATTTTAGAAAGAGAGAGAGATACAATTTTTCAAAAGAAATTATCCTATAGGACCCTACTCCACCCATATGTAGGACCCTAAAGGATCATTATTAAATTTGGCACAGATTTATAGAAAAGTCAAGTCCTACACCCATGTAATAACTTTTCTAAAAATTCGTGTCAACTTTAATGATGATCCTTTGGGGTCCTACACATATGGGTCGGGAAGGGTCGTATAGAATCATTACCCATTTTTCAATATCTTAATTTGAGAAATATGAGACTTTTTTCTTATATTTTGGTTCAAACTTCCTAAAATACACACCTATCACAAACTCAAATTCAAGAGAGAAAGATATGCATACATATCAAGCTATCCATATATATCTAAGATGTTTTTCATATCCAAAGGATTCCCTATCCAAACATGATAACATCTCTCAATGGAAACATGCCTCACGTTTTTTTTTTTCTATTTTTTGGCTCGAACTTCCTAAAATGGGCACCTATCTCCAACTCAAATTCAAGAGAGAGATATGCATATATATATATCTAAGATTCTTTCTCTATCCAAGAGGACTCCCCATCCAAACCATATACTATATTTTAAGAGAAGAGAGAGATAGAGGAAGAGAGAGAGAATTAAGAGGATGTCCTAATTAGAGAGATAACTCTAAGTGGAGAGACTCATATTCTATATTTTAAGAAAGGGGGTGGGGTCGTGGTGGTAGCATCCCAACACCTAGTTACCACATTGTGGTATCCACTTATATAGCTGACAACCCCAATTAACACCTTCAAAATGTAACTCCCTAATCTATTTAAAAAACCTGGTAGGGGACTTTCTTCTCCACTAAATTACCCAAAAAAAAAAAAGAGAGAAGAGAGAAAGAGAATTAAAGGGACAAGCGTGCCAAGGGAGAAGTCCTACTTAGCGTGCCAAGGGAGAAGTGGAGAGGACGTAAAAAGAGAGAGTGCGTGGGGGAGAGGGCGAAAGAGAGAGAAAAATGAAAAAGTAAGGGAAAAGAGAGAGAGTACGCATATATTATATTTTTTTTTAGTTCAAACTTCTTAAAATTGATACCTATCCCCGATTGAAATTCAAAAAAGAGAAAGATATGCATACATATCTAAGATTATTTCCCTATCCAAGAAGGTTCCCCAAACCTTTGTTTCCCCATTCAAGCATGATAACCTCTCTCAATGCATACACGTCTTACTCTCTCTCTCTATCTCTTTCTTGTTGGATTTTGATTGGGTGAAATAGGGGGCAAAAAATGGAATAATTTAAAAAATAATATCTCGAACTCTTATTGTTTTCAGGTACGCATGAGCACTATGTCAAGATGATATTTGCCCCCTTCGATAGATTATTTGATGTGCATAAGAAAGGAAATTTGTCCTCGGGATACATAGAAATAGAGAGGTCTTTTCAATGTTCATAAACTCTATGCACCCGAGCATAGAACCGACACAATAGACACTAGAGTCTTGATGGTTTAGAGAGCAAAAGAGAAAAAGAGATAAAATCGAGTAGAGAAAGAGAGTTAGCCCAATAGTTTCCTTGCTGGAATTGCAGAGAATTGTCTATTGAGAGAGGCTTAGAAATTGTTCTAAATGCTCAAAATCATATGAGTAGGAGGGCTCTTGTTATATAGCACCAAGAGGCTATCCATTTAGTGTTGTGGTGGTTATATGCATCACCCAACAGCTACAAGCTATATGTAGCCCAATAGCTATAAGTTACTTGCACTTCAAAGGTCACATACACTTGAAGGCTGCTATTACACGCCTCCATCTCATCAATAGCTAGATGACCATTAGATGTCCCACAGACATCAACTGCTAGATGACCGTTAGATCCCCTTACGAGTCGGGCTCACAAAAAGATAACGAGCCATGAGCCCGACCCGCACTCGGGCGAAGGGTGCCTCATGCTCCGATGCAAACATGAGACGTGCAAAGTGCGCCCATGCCCTCACCCTTGTATACATACGTGTGCATGCGTGTCGCACGCTTTGCATGCTCCGCATATGTGCTTTCTCTCTCTCATCTTCGATGCGGGACTCAAACCTACATCTTTCTGTTTCCACAAAGCAATTTAGGAAAGAAACACAAAACCAAGATGCCAAGATGTTGTTTTGAAATATATACAAGTATTTTCAATACCAAAAATACTAAAAATTTCCTCCACTATTTGAAAATAACAAAACAAAATATAGGGAACATATTATTTCATAACATGAAAATATCTTTTGATTTGAACTTTCATTTAGAGTGTATACTACAAAATTCATCAAGTATCGTGGCAGCATATAGCTTTGAACCAGGTTACATATCTAACAATCCTGTAGTATAACTCACAAACAATATTAAACTTTAGTGTCTTTTTAGCTGTTAACACATTTTGGGCCTTGTACTTATATCCCGATTTTATAAATGGCTCTAGAGACAAGTCCATCTCATAGGAAGATGCAACACTTCCACTCTTATATAGGTGTGTCTATCAAGAGTGCCCATGTATATAAAACACCCTGACTTATATATATAGTCCATAGACAACATTAAGAGCATAGTCCATCCTACGAATATACACGTTATCACTAGACTTATCAACCATACGGATTTTCTTAGAATTGGTGCTTACAAAATTTTTCTGTCTAGTGACCAAATTAATTATATGTACAGTTTGTTTTTACCACATTGAACTTAGAGTTTTGAGGTTACAAAAGAGTAAGTTGAGTTTCGATTGGAGATATTACTCAATGGACTCTAGCCCCATTCATTTTGACATCATACTAATGTCATCCCTTGCAAGGCCTTTAGTCAAAGGATCAGCCAAATTTTCCTTTGATATTATATATTCTACACTAATCACTTTATCCCCAATTAACATACATTTTAATGCAGTTATGCCTTCTTGCAATATGTGTAAATTTTTCATTATATACATCATTACAAGCTTTCACAATAGTAGCTTGATTTATATTGTTATTGCAGGTAATGGTTTTGGTCATATGGGAATGTCATATAATAGATTCTTTAGCCATTCGTCCTCTTTGCCGGCAGAGTCTAAAGCAATAATTTCATACTCCAGAGCAGAGCATGAAATACACGTTTGTTTATTTGACCCCCATGATATCACACCACCAGCTATTGTAAATATCCATCTGGATATTGATAGTAAATCTTGGATTTCATTATTCCAATTAGCATCACTATACCCTTCTAACACTCTGAGATAATACATATATTTTATGTCATAATTGAAATTTGTAATACTCGAGATATAGCATCACAATCCTCCTTACTTGGGCAACTTGTATATCTACTGAGTTTTCCAATCGCATATGCAATGTCAAGCCTCATGCTAGTCATTGCATACATTAAACTATCAATTACCCCAGCATATTCAAGTTGAGATATACATCTCTCATTATCTTTTTTTAACTTAATGTGATGATCTATAGGGGTAGAGATTGACTTACTATCAATAGTGAGATTGAGTTAAGATTAATATTTTTTCTTTTCTCACTATTTTGATACCAAGTATCACATCAGCCTATCTAAAGTCCTTCATATCAAAGTTGGATGTGATGAATATTTTAGTTTCCTCCATAATTCTAGATTAGAGTTAAAGATAAGCATGTCATTTACATATAAATAAATTATGACGCATAAAGAATTATTTTCTTACTATACACACATTTATCATCCTTATTTCTCTTAAAACCATTTGACATCAACACATTGTCAAATTTCTTATGTCATTGTTTAGGTGCTTGTTTTAATCTATAAAGTGATTTAACCAATGAAAAAAGTTTCTATGCTTCCCCTACAGCATAGAAGTTCTATCTTTCCCCTATCATCCAACCGTCCAAGTTTGATCAAGAGAGCCACTCACT
>NW_006498102.1:1013406-1049970 GCF_000471905.2 Amborella trichopoda
AATTCACTTTAATTCCTCACGATAATACAATTTAACAACATGTATTTTTTGCGTTCAAAATTTTAAAAATTGAAAATACATTTTTAATGCAAAACTACATTAAAAATATAATACAGTTTTGCATTAGAATTTAGAAATATAATAACATGTATATTTTTTGCATAAATATTCTATCAACATGCAATTTTTTCAACAAAAATTTTAACAATAAAAATTAAAAATATGGTTTAATACCTCATAATAATCAAAACCTGGTCACTATTTTCACATCTTTTCGAAAAATCACAACTTTTAAAAAAAAATCGATCATGTACTAAAAAAAAAAACAAATAAAAACAATTCTTCACAAAGCCACCTAATATCAGTCATTCCAACTCAAAATGCATTAACAACAAATTAAAAAAATACAGCTTTGCATTAAAAATATAATAACATGCATTTTTTTGCATAAATAATCTATCAACATACAATTTTTTCAACATAAACTTTAACAATAAAAATTAAAAATATGGTTTAATACCTCATGATAATCAAAACCTTGTCACATCTTTCGGAAAATCATCATTTTTCAAAAAATTTGATCATGGATAAAAAAAAAAATACAGCAAATTTCAAAAAATTCGATCATAGATTACAAAAAACAATTCGATCATGGATTACAAAAAAAAACCACAAATTTTTAAAACAATCGATCATGGATATTAAAAAATTCGATCATGGATTACAAAAAATTCAATCATGGATTATGGATTACAAAAAATTCGATCATGGATTATGTATTACAAAAAATTCGATTATGGATTACAAAAATTTCGATCATGGATTACAAAAATTCAATCATGGATTACAATAAATTCGATCATGGATTACAAAAAATTCGATTATGGATTATGGATTACAAAAATTCGATTATGGATTACAAAAATCCGATCATGGATTACAAAAAGGTGATCATGGATTACAAAAATTAGATCATGGATTACACAAAAAAAAAAAAAATTCAAAAATTTGATCATGGATTACAAAAAAAACAATAAATTTATCATGGATTACAAAAAAAAACAAAAAAAAAACAAAAAAAAAACAAAAAAAAAACCAAAAAACAAATTTTCAAAAAATTCGATCATGGATTACAAAAAAAAAAAGAACAAAAAATTCGATCATGGATTACAAAAAAAAAGAAAAACCAATTCGATCATGGATTACAAAAAATTCGATCATGGATTACAAAAAAAATTCGATCATGGATTACAAAAAAAATTCGATCGTGGATTACAAAAAAAAAAAAAATTAATGTTCTTCACAAAGCCACCTTACATCAAGCCATTTTAACTCAAAAATCCACCTCCAAGCAAATAAATTACATCCAATTGAGTACAGTTTTTGATACACAACAATATAAGGAATCAAAACCCTAAATTATGAACACATTATCATCAATAAATCAAATCAAATCGATTAAATTGAGCAAAAAAAAAAAAACGCAGTTTTTCACCGACAACAGTCATTGAATCTAAAAAATGAAACTCAAATTGAATAAATCAGATCAAATTGAATACATCTGATTATAAACAAGACTATAACGATTAAAAACCCTAGAAATCTAACGCATTATTTGTAATATATCGTGAACAAAAAATCGAAAGGCGGAAAAGGAAAAAAAAAACAGCAGAATTTTTTTTCACAGACATCACTGTTTTCATCTAAAAAATCAGGCTGTAATTGAGCAAATTAAATAAAATTGAATATGTTAAATGATAAAAGACACAATAAAGATTAAAAATCCTACAAATGTAATTCATTATTTTTAAAATATGCGGTGAAATTGATCATATGGTGGAAAAAAAAAAAAACTCAAAGTTCTTACCTGGTTTCGTGAACCCGAGCCTTCAATCTCTAAATTACCCTGTTTTTCTCAAGAATTATCACAAATTCGTAGCAGAACTTTTTGATAAACAACTTTACGATCAAAATGCTTACAAATTGTCACAGATTCATGCGCTATTTGGCATGAAACACAAGGAAAGGCGGAAACCCTAAAAACGCAACTTTCATGATCCAAAAACACGAAATTTCTCCACCATTTAATCCATGAAAAGGCTAAAAAAAAACTGCATAAAGCCTGCATATTCGATCATATGGCAAAAAAAACAAGAAAAATGATCAAAAAATGACAAATTTTTAAGAATCCCGTGAAGAACACTGTACAGCCCGTGTTCTTCATGGAACTCGCCGATTCCGTACAGTAAATCGGCGAGTCACTGTAAAGAATCGCCCGGTTCTCTCTGGAACAGGGCAATTCCGTGTAATTTGCCCGAATCGGCACATCCAGTGCCGATTCCCAAGTCGAACCGGGCGAGTCCGGTTCGACTCGGCGTTTTTTAAATCACTACTTTCAACCAAAAAAACGAATATGCAAATAATAGCCTTCCAATTGTTCCGCATTCACAAAAACCCAGGAATGGAAAACCACGGACTGAAGTGACTACTAAATGTTCACGAGAATGGAGCTGGGTCGTAATGGTAGTACCACCGTGACCCGGTTGAAGCTAAATGGCCTCCACTCCCATTAACTTAACGCAACGCATTTAAGGAGCTCTCTGGGTATTTGGAAATATATTTTCAGAAATATTTTTCAATGGAGATGATACATTTATAGTTTTTGGATCGAAATTTTGGGATTAAAAAGTATTCCTGCTTACAATTGTTTTCCTCATTTCAAGCCACAAATAAAGAAATCCACTTTATAAAATACAACTGATTTCGCACAAACATCCCCACGAATTAGAGAGAGAAACTATCTCAATTTTATATTTTAGAGAGATAAACTATTTCTAATTTTAGAGAAGGAAACTATCTAAAATTTTTAGAAAGAGAAATTATCTCAATACTTTTATACAAAGAAACTATTTCAAATTTTAAGTTTTAGAGAAAAAATATCCTAAAATTTTAGAGAGAGAAACTATATCAAATTATATATAGAGAGAGAGTAGTATCTAAAAAAATTTTAGAGAGAGAAACTATCTCAAAATTTTTAACGTGAAACTATTTCATATTTCAAGTTTTAGAAGAAAAAAGTATTTGAAAATTTTTAGATAAAAACTATCTCAAATTTTAAGTTTTAGTGTGATAAACTATCACACAATTTTTAGAGAGATAAATTATCTCAAATTTTAAGTTTTATAAAGGGAAATTACCTAAAAAATTTTAGGGAGGAAATCTATATCAAAAGTTTTGAAGAGAGAAACTATCTAAAATTTTAAATCTTAGAGAGAAAAACTATATCAAATTTTAATTTTTAGAGAGAGAAAATATCTGAAAATTTTTTAGGAAAAAAAACAATCTTAAATTTTTTAGAGAGAGAAACTATCTCAACTTTTAAGTTTTAGAGAGAAACAATCTCAAATTTTAACTTTTAGTTAAAGAAAGGACCTGGAAATTTTAAAGAAGACAAACTATATAAAACTATTCATAGAAATAGATTATCTCAAATTTTAAGTTTTAGAGAGAAACAATCTCGAAGTTTTTAGAGAGATAAACTATCTCAAATTTTAAATGTTAGAAAAAGAAAGTACTTGAAAATATTTAGAGATAATTTATCGCAACATTTTTAAATAAATAAGCTATCTCAAATTCTAAATCTTAGAGAGAGAGAGAAACAACGTCAAATTTGTTAGAGATAAATTATCTCAAAATATTTAGAGCAAGAAATTATCTAGAATTTTAAGCTCTAGAGAGAGTAATGAAAGTTTTTAGAGAGAGAAACTATCTCAAAATTTTTAGAGAGATACTATTTCAAAATATTTATAGAGAGAGAGAAAAATTATTTCAAAAACTTTTTAGAGAGAGAAACTATATCAAAAATTTTAAAGAGAGAAACTATCTCAAATTTTAAATTTTAGAGAGAAATTATCCTCAAATTTTAGATAGAGAAACTATATCAAATTTTAAAGAGAGAAACTATCTCAAATTTTAATTTTTAGAGAGCAAATACCTACAAATTTTTTTAGAGAGAAAATATCTCAAAATTTTAGAGGAAAGTATATCAAAATGTTCAAAGAGAAACTATATGAAATTTAAGTCTTAGAGAGAAAAAGTAATTGAAAATTTTTAGAGAGAAAAACTATATCTAAATTTTAAAGAGAGAAATTATATCAAATTTTAAGTTTTATAGAGATAAATTATCTTAAAGTTTTAGAAAGAGAGAGAGAAACTATATCACATTTTAGATAAAGAAACTACTTAAATTTTTTTAGAGAGAGAAACTATCTCATATTTTAAATTTAGAGAGAAAAGTATTTTAAAATGTTAGAGAGACAAATTATATCAAATTTTAGAGAAAGTATTATCTCTCTAAAATTGTTAAGTTTTAGGGAGAAAGAATATCTTAAAATTTTAGACAAAAAAACTACGTCAAATTTTAGAGAGAGAAACTACTTGAAAAACTTTTAGAGAAATGATTTCAAATTTTTTTAAAAAGAGAAACTATCACAATTTTAATGAAAAAAATGACATTATAATGAATAATATAATAAAAATATTTAACGAAAAAAAGTAAAACAAAAAAATCCATGAAAATGTTATGCATCCATGTACCATCCAAACCGTCGAAATCTAATTTATAGAAAATACTTTTCTTGAAATATATTTCAAAAAAAATAGATATTTCCAAATAATCTATTTTCATGAATCCAAACGGCCGTACAAATCTGACTTTCCAAAATTAGTAGGGCCCCTATTCCCACTTATCTACCTAAAATGAACTTAGACTAAGTTGCAAGTCATCAAGTACTAATCAATTAAGCCCGAACTCTTTTCCAAAAAAATAAAGTCATATGCATGTTTTTCATAGCCGTTTCCTAACAAATTAGTTCCAAGGGAATCATACGAAACCGAAACGCACAAACCCAAAGTATGATTTCTTCACCTACTTCCAAACAAATTATTTTCACACGTTTTCCTTTATAACATTTTGACTTGTTAGAATTATCAATACATATCATTATACGCATTCAACCAAAAGCCATGTAATTTCTACAATGCCAGCTATTATTCTTAGTTGACTCAACATGCCTAATTAGGGATGGTGGCTAGAGGAGTCATTGAGGATCACCACAATAAATTCTTTTAAAATGTTTGCAGTCGGTATATAAAGTTCGAAATCACGACCAGCACTGCCTTTCTAAATGGCCAAGTTGTAAAGAAATCATTAGGCTCAGCGTGTGCCCCTGTATCAAGGTCTGACCTTTAACAAGAGGGGCTACATATAACTATATAAATTATTGAGTGATTTATATAGGGACCCTGAATTTTTTTTTTAAATATTTTATTTATTGGCAAAAACTACAAAGAAAGTTGGTCAACTAACTTTTTTTTATCTTTTTCAAAATTGTCTTTCGTCCTAAGGAATGAATCCTTGATGCAAATAATATTAGGGTTATTTTAATTTTTTATTGTTCTTTTGTGCGCATATTTGTGGGCATTGAGCTTGTATGTGAGTTGATATTTATGGATTTGAGTTAATTAGTTATTGATTGATTTGGGTTACTTAGTTTGGAATATACATAGATAAGGTTAAATCAGGGGAGCTAGTTTAGGAATGTAAAAGGATAAGGTTAAATAAAAAGTAGTTTTTAGGCTTTGGATAAAAGGGATGGTAGGTGAGGTTAAGGGAAGAGAGAGAAAATAGGGGAGAAGAGATAAAATAAAGAGAGTTTTTTTGTTAATGTTTATCTTAGTTTTTCTCCCTTCATTGTAAAAACAAAATGTGGATGAGTTAATAAAATTTGGTCTCATGAAGAGATTATTTTAGGGTTATTTTAGGGTGGATTTCCTTGCGGACCTTGAGAGAGGGTATATTCTTAGGTGAATTCCCTTGCAAACCTTTAGAGATGATATATTCTCTTAGCTTTTTATTTTTATTTTTTTTGGTTTTATTTTTTTACATCAATTGGTTTTAGGGTGGATTCTCAAGGTCTGCAAGGAATCCACCATAAAAATAATCTCTTCATATGACCAAATTTTATTAACTCATCCACCTTTTTTTTTTACCATGAAGGGAAATCTCCTTTTAAATAGACTAAAATAAGATAAACATTAACAACAAAAACTCTCTTTACACTTTTCCTATTTTATCTCTTCTTCCCTATTTTATTTTATCTCTACTTCCCTATTTAACCTTATGTATTATGTATTTATATTCCAAACTAAGTAACCCAAATCATTCAATAACTAATAAATCCAAATCCATAAATATCAACTCACACTTAAACTCAATGCCCACAAATATCCCTACGCACCTCCTCTCCTATTCTTGAAGAGATAAACTAAAGAATAATAAAAACTTAAAATAACCCTAATATTATTTGCATCATTTTCCCCGGGTTGGGAGAAGCTCGACCTCAAGCTCAAAAGTTGGTGATGAAGTCCAACCATGAGCCTCGATACTTTTTCTTTATGACTAATGCCTGCAACTATGTTCCAAAAGTAATTCTTGGTTCCAAGAATAATTGTTGAATACGAGCGTGAGCTGATTATTCCTAACCAAGAATGGGTACAGCTCCAAAAAACACCAAGTTCAATCGATGAACACGCTTGACCATGAAATTTTGGGAAATCGATTTTAATGTCAAAATTTCGTGGTCGTTCTATAAGACGTGGCGGATCTGGCTTCTCTATAGAACACGGCAGATCTGGCTTGTACATTTCTTCAATATGCTTGAAATCAACACCCTAGATTTGTCGTGGAATTATTGGTCCAAAATGAATGTGGTTGTGAGTACCTTCTTCACGAGGAAGATTGTTCTCCAACCGCTGCAACCTCTGATTCATCTCACGTACTTCAATTCGAAAATCCTTTAGGGTTTTAGTAAAATTTTCTACCCAACGATAATCCATAGCAGGAGTAGGATTAGCTTGATTGCTTAGATCTAACTTGCTAGCTTGATTGATTAGATCTAACTTGCTCTCAGGATCTAACTTCTCGCTCTCAGTATCTGACTTGCTCTGATACCAATTGATATAAAAAAATAAAACCAGAAAAAAATAATAATAAAAGGTTGAGAGAATATATTATTTCTCAAGCTCTGAGAGGGAATCCACCTCAAAATAATCTCTTCACGAGACCAAATTTTATTAACTCGTCCCATTTTTTTTTTTTTAATTAATGAAGAGAAATATCTTTTTAAATAGACTAAAAAATAAGATAAACATTAACAAAAAAAACTATCTCTACACATTTCCTATTTTATCTCTTCTTCCCTATTTTCTCTCTCTTCTCTTAACCTCACGTACCATCCCTTTTATCCAAAGCCTAAAAACTACTTTTTATTTAACCTTATCCTTTTACATTCCTAAACTAGCTCCCCTAATTTAACCTTATCTATTTATATTCCAAATTAACTAACTCAAATCAATCAATAACTAATTAACCCAAATCCATAAATATCAACTTACACACAAACTCAATACCCACAAATATCCATGCGCACCTCTTCTTCAATTCTTGAAGAGATAAACTAAAGAATAATAAAAAAAATTAAAATAACCCTAATATTATTTGCATCAATCTATAGTCCGAATTCTATTTTTTTTTTTTTTTAGTTTTTTTCATTAGTAGACAAGTGCCCCAAGCTTTGGGGTACTTACAAAAATCTATATAAAAAAATTATTCTCCGGCTGTCCTAGGATTCAAGGGCAATTTTGAAAAAAAAAGAATAGATTGACCAACTTTCTTTGTAATTTTCACCTATAACTCGAGCATTTTGTATTTTAGGAAAAATTTTAGAGTTCCTACGTAAATCATGTTGGATTGGGTACTATCCAAAATCACTGACATAAGAAAATCTCTTGTTATGTGGGATTGAGATATTATTATATTTTATAAAAGTGAGATATTGCGGTGGATATATCTCTTGGTTTTGAGATATATGTAATATCTATATGAAGTTTTCTATTTAGTATAGATTCCTAATCTTATATATATAGAATAAAAGTACAGAGAACTCGTGTGCCCTGTTTGGGTAACCAGATGGGAATGGTGGTTCCTTTAAAGAGAGGGGGGCAAGGCCTCCTGGGCATAAGAAGCAAGGTTTCCTCTTAGAGATAAGAGAGCTTCCTATGAATGGGTTTCTCTTAGAGAGAAGAGAGAGTTTTCTTTTAGAGAGAAAGGTTTCCTCTTAGAGAGAAGAGAGAGTTTCATCTTAGAAAGAACAGAGCTTCTTAGCGATAGAAACATTGCGATGGTGTTTCTTGTAGACTCGTGGAAATTGAAAGGTTTGTTTTAGATATTGAAAAGCTTGCTTCTTGTAGAGAAACGGTTTCTATAGAGATTTTGGATTGTTTCCTTTTTAGTTAGAGAGAAAGTCAATTTTTTGTTGCTCTCGCATCTCTATCTAGTGTTGTCGGCAATGGTTACCAGAAGTAAAGAGGAAGAGAGAGTAGTTTAAAATGGTTTGTTCGACTTGAATTTTTGTCGAAGTTTAGAGAGGTAACTCTTTGTTCCAAAATCTTTGATGTAACTTTGATTAGTATTGTGGATTTCAATATGTCATGCCTATGGATGTAGCCTTTCTGGGGTGAACCACGTAAATATTAGTGTTATTGTGTATATGTTTCATGCTTTATTTCTCGTACTTTATTTGCCAAAAAATCAACCCGTCGGGTTTAGAGCTTCCACATACAACAAATCACTCAAATTTTTTGTGAGGCTAGAGAAAATTCAAGGATACAGTTTAATAAGTAAGTGGATTCATCAATATCTATTTATGTGTGTCCCCTCTCCCGTATACATCTCATAGATGGATTTAGGATCTAATTTGAGATGTTGTTAATCTTAACAATGGAAAACTAAATTTATAAATTAAGAACAATATTGTATATTTTTTAACACCTTTTTTAGGTGGACCAAATCTTTTTTTGCCGTCCATCATAAAAATGGATGTTTAATGTGCCGGGAGCGGTATGTAGCAATTGAATTCCTTTTTCCAATTTAACGTACCATTGATACCAGCCATAAAAATTTAAAGAACACTCCAGAACTAGTGTTATAAAGATAGGACCGGTCATAAACCCGATGAGAGTTTGATCGAAACTAATTTGACTACATTTTAAAAATCTTAAGAAAATATCATGAATTATAAGTTTAAGAATATGTAATATACTAGAAAAAACTTGTCCAATTTACTTGGCCCGTTGAATGGGTAGAAATTGGTAGGCCAAATAGGTCAAGTACTAGTCTTGACTGGTTCTTAACCAAACGTAATTTTTATCTAGACTAGACCGGTCAAGACACAAGTCAACAGTGAAATTAGATTATTAGTTTTGTCCAATCTTGATAACTATGCTCGAAACAATGTAATATACTACGGTTTGGTCCAATCTTGATAACTATGCTCGAAAAAATGTAATATACTAAGGTTGAACCGGACTGACACAAAAGATTGGTAGATGGATTCGGTCCATTCAAGGCCACAATTAAATTGGTTGGATTGAAAAATTTTAAAATGAAAAATAAAAATATCATATATATTAAGGATTTCCCAACTTTAACCTAGCCATCGAAAACTAGGTCCAACCTACCAAAACCAATCAAATGCTACTAGGATTTGGTCTTGCCCGCAACTCGAGGCATTTAACAAATCCAAAAATAAAAAATAAAACAAAAAAATATATATGTTTTACAAAAAATATCTTACATGATTTAGATGTATTTAGCAAAGATTGGGTGAGTGTTTTTTTCAATAATGATATTTTTTATATATATTTTTTTAAAAAAAAATATCCCAAATATAAATTAGGTTTTTTAAAATCTATGTTTTCTCTACTTTTTTTTACTTGTTTCAGCTTTTTATAGGTGCTTTAGGTTTGAATTTACTTTTAAGCTATATTTTCTATTCTATTTCAAAAAAATTCTTAGTTTTTAAAAAATTTGTTGGGCCCTTTTAGCCTTTTGTTGGACTTTGACCAATCTTCACAAAACCGGCCAGTTTGAACCGAAACCGCCAGGGTTTCGACTCCAGTTAGGGCTGGTTTTGGGGTACCACTGGTTAGATGTTCTCTCAGAAAAAAATGGGCACAAAAAACCAACCAGTTAGACCTCAAACTAGCGGTTTTTATGCCAAACCAGCCGGTTTCTGCTAACCATACTGGTTAACAGCTATAACGGGCGATATATCAAAAATAACAGTCGTTTCGTAAATAACCAGTGTTATTTGATACAGGGTCTGTTATATTTAACATAACCCATGAATCAGCTTTTGCAGCTTTTTTTTATTCCATTTTCTAGCGTTTTTTGTTTTTGTCGGTGAATTATTGCTGTTATACACCATAAATTGTCTATAAATCATTTATTCTTGAATAAAAAATCAAAAAATAATTAGCTTTTGGAGAATTGAAATGGATTTTTTAAGCCTTGAAATTTCTGCCATTTTCTCAATACCAGCTTCAATACTGTATGGATCTTCACGAAATTGAAGGGCCTTGAATCATTATTGAGGCCTTAACCGCTTTCATATTTCAATTTGTCCAAAAAGATGAAGATTGGAGGTTGATTTCGGCCTAAAATGTTGTTGCTTGAAGAACCGTATTCGATCCAAAAAAACTGATTTCTGATCGATCTATTGATCGTTTTTTTATCGAATTGAGCAATTCATTTTGATCATCAAGGCTTCATCTATCAAATAAAGTAGGTATGTTGATTTATTATTAAGTAATTTTTTTTATATGGATTATTTTTGCTGCGTTTTTGTCTTGAAAATCTCATGAAGTGAAATTTTCGCCATTTTTTGAAAAACAATCTCAATAGTTAATGGATCCTCATGAAATTTGGGGCATTTGAATTGCAAGGGACGTATCTAGCATATCTCCATGTCAATTTGTTCAAAAACAATAAGATTGGGGTGTTGATTTTTACTCTAATATTTATGTATTCTTAATGGTTTTGGCTCGATTGTAGGGTTTCTTAAAAAAAAAATTTCATTTCAATAAAATTACATTTTTTATAAAAACAGCGGTGCAGTAGTAGCGTAGCGGCCGCTCGAACCTTGCTTTGCAAGTAGCGGTTAGGCGGCTACAAAGCGGACTAATTCCCTGCTTCTTTTTCCGTCTTTTATATTTTTTTTTATGAATATGAGAAATATATATATATATATATATATATATATATATATCCTTTTATTTAATGTTATATATTTTTGGTGAGCTTGTTGGATTGTTTTTAATGTTATATTATTTTATAAAAATATGTTTTTTGTGAAGAATATGAGAAAAAGAATATGTTTTTTTTGTATGGAGCATAACTCAAATGGAAAGCGTGATATACAAATCATGTCTTATCAGTTTTAGTGGAGTGGGTTAACTGAGATTTGGCAGTCTATTTCGTTTCAGAATTACAACGACGCTTACCTTTTCCATAGTTTTTATTGAGGCATGAAAACAATGTTGGAATTCTTTTTGAACGCTTTGGTTTTGATACTAGAGGCCAGGGAGATAAGAATATCAAGAAGTGATTAGGAGATTGAGCAAGGTGATGTTCAGTGATTTTGACTAACCACCAGACAATGTTGTTTGCATTTAGTTTTATATTGCTTTACTGTATATAACTCGTGTTGTTTGCAGTTAGTTTTATATTGCTTTACTGTATATAACTCGTGTGATGGAATGTAACCCCCTCACACATGTTAGAACTTCGAGTTTTGTCATTTAAATCATCAAAATAAGGTGCACCACCAAATTTATAATAAGCTTAAAATCTATTTTTATATCTAATTATAAAATTTTAGGCTTCAAAAATGGTTCAAATCAAGTACATTTATAATCACATAAAAATATTAAAAATAAACCGTCCAGATAATGTGTTACAAGATGCATTCTTATTGGAACTCGAAATATTTTTTTCCATATTCATACATCTCAACATCTTTCTAATTTCAAATCAACTTTTTATAATGAATTTTTTATGTGCATTTTAATTCTACATTTTAAAGTTGCAATCTTATATAATTCTTTTTTCATGTTAAAACCCAAACTTGAATTGAATTATGAAAAGAGGGATGGATCGATTTGTAAGGCTTTATTTAGTTTTTGGGTTATCGCGAATGCAAAGAGCACCTTGTATGGGTAAAATATTGAATAAAAAATATCCCAAATAAATAATTTTTTTTAATAAACTTCTAGATTTAAGAAAATTTACAAGAAAATAATAAGATGAGGAAGAGAAATGTGGTGTGATAGTATGGCATAAAAGTGACTGGTAAGAGAAGAGTTCGATGTACTTTTTGTAACAAAGAAATGGGTGGTGGTGTTTATATCCTAAAAGAGCATCTTGCTTGGGTAAAAGGTAATGTCACCGATTGTAAAGATGTGCCACGGGCAGTAAAATAACAAATATTAAATTAATTATTGATGGAAAAAGAAAAAATTTGCAGAGAGAAAAGAATGCGGAGGAGGTAAGAAGGGGTACGAAAGTCCAATAGATGAGGGTAAGGACCAAGAAGCAGAGCTCGAAGCACAAATGTAAAGAGCTATGATTGCCAGCCTCCAAGAGATAAATTATAGATAAATGAAAATTAAATAGATCTATGGGAGAAAGGATGGTGCATCCGGTAGTTGTCAGCCTCAACAACCTGTAGTACCAAGTAGGTGAGGATGCGGGCCTTCATTGCTTAGGTCCACATCTAATAGATTGAGACGTAATTTCTCTAGTCGACCATCTTCTTATAGTTGGCTATTTACTACTCACCGATATGAACCCATAAATGTGCTACCAATAACCTACGAATCTTCTGGACTTGATCCCCACAAGCCACAATAACATAAAAAAAAACTAAAATTTTCGTCAATAGGTATTAATAGAAAAGGTGAAAAAGATGATTAGCATGTTCTGGTATGCTAATATACTGTCATTTAATTATGCGAACTCAGACTTCTACCCACAAATGCAATCTTCTATAGTTGAGGTAAGGTCGGGTGTTAGAGGCCCAACTGCGAAGGAGCTTGCATGGCCATGTTTAGAAGCTGACGTTCATAATGTAGATAAATATATTGTGCAGTTCAAGGTCTGTTGGCCAGGTCCAGGAGTGACCATCATGACAGACGGTTGGAAGGACAAGTCTCATAAGCATCTTGTCAATTTTTTAATAGGTTGCCGTAGAGACATTGTTTACCACTCTAGCATTGACTTATTAAGAAAGAAACATACTAGAAGACTAATATGCGCACACTTGGACAATATTGTAGATGAGTTTGGGCCAAAAATATGGTCCAAGTAGTGACTGACAATGCTGCGAACTACAGAAAAGCATGCTTGTTGCTAATGGGTAGAAGACCCAATCTTTATTGGACTCACTGTGATGCCCATTATATTAATTTGATGCTTAAAAAAATAGGGAAGTTGGAGATGGTTAAAATTTGTATTTTGAAGTGCAAGTTAATTATAAGATTCATATACAATCACATGTATCTTCATGCTTTGATGAGAGAACATTGCATGCGAGATATTGGCAGGGAGTTCACCATAGTGTTCCTTACTATACAATCAAGATTGGATAACAAGGTAGGATTCAGGTCAATGATATGCTCTAACAAGTGGCAGACTGATAGGGCAGTAAGAGTCAACATGGAAGGTAGGTTGAAATCATCCTTGTCGATCGGAGGTTCTATAGCTCGATGCAACTATGTTGTTTCTATAACTGAACCTTTAGTACTAGTGTTGAAGTTAGTTGACTCTGATGATAAACCCACAATGGGGTTTTTGTTCGATGCAATGAGATGCGCAAGGGAAACTATATTTCATAATAATATATGGATTGATGAGATATTGGAAAGCGTTGATCATAGGTGGAGAGACCAACTGCATCAGGATATCCATACGACAAGTAATTTATGATTCATCATCGCAATTCATGATTCATTCTCAACTCTAATAAAATTTACCGTAATTAATAATATAACAAACCATGTGCAGGGTTATTTTTTAATCCATAAAATTTGTGCTTCAATGTCATCTTAGATGATGCAAATATCATGGAGGGGGTGAAAAACTGCATCTACAAGCTTGAGCCTAAACTTGAAACTCATATGAAGTGTATGCAACAGGTAAACTTTAATCAAAACGTGTCTGTAATAAAATTTCAATTCAGAATAATGAATTGAATTTCTAGATTTGTACTAATTTCTTGTAGACGCATTTTGTTATTTGTAGCTTATCATGTACATAGAAAAAAATGGGGAATTTGCATACAACAATGCCAAAAAAGCAGCTGAAAAATTGCACCCAGGTTAGCTTTAATTTAAAATTTACAATAGTATAGTACAATACTATTTGTGGGTTTTTTAAATCAATTTATTTTCTATTGTTAAGTATTTCTATGTTTGTCAGTGTTAACACAATGGTAGACGATGTACAGAATTCAATCAAAGCAATTACAAAATATTGCAGTTAGAGTTTTGAGTCAAACATGTGCTTCCTCGGAATGTGAAAGAAACTGACATACATTTCAGTGGATACACACCCCAAGGCAGAATAGGTTAAAGACTCGGACATTGCACAACTTGGTGTACGTTTATTACGACTTAAAATTGAGAGAGAGACACATAAAGAGGACCCCCACAAACTATATGCTGATCAACCTTGATTACATCTTCCAGAGGGATCTTACCGATGAGTGGGTATCACAAAAGACCCCACTACTAGACCATGATTTCTTTAGTGCGGCAGTTGTCGATATGGATGATAATACGGATGTTGCAGCACCTAATGAAGGAGACATTGCAGTGTACATGCATACCGACTATGACGATTATACACATGATGAAGATGATGTACAGGATGACGAGGAGACAGATGGGACAATGGAAAACGCCTGGCGAGGAGGTCCAGTGTCCAGGAATGTGAAGGGGTACAACATAATGTGGTGCCCAATAATCATGAAGATTCAATGAGATTGGCTCGAGAGGAAGTCCAAGCATCAAGACGTAGCAGTTACTCGACAAAAGAAAGACGACGCCGTAGTCGCCACTGTAACCTGGTTATTCATGATGATGACAATATTGACGTTGTTGAAGGCCATAACACAGAACAAGGTGGGGGTAGCACAGAACAAGGTGGGGGTAACATAGAACAAGGTAAGGGAGAGCACGAAGGCTGGACGAGTCTATGAGACTTTGGCGAAGTGGGTACCACGGGAAATGTTCCTGGCTGGTGAGAGGGCACAACTGCGATATTACAGACTCCACCGGGCCTCACTCAGATTTTTCATCCCGTAAACCCTGATAGTGAAACACAACAGTACCATGATCCCGCTCGTCACTCTCATTACTACTAGCCATTGTTAGTTGGACTTTGTAACTTCATCAATTGCATTAATGTCAAATTATAAATTGTTTTACATATCTCCATAGTATTCAAATATTAATTTATATAAAAAGTTGTTTCAATGTTTTTTTTTTTTGTAAGATAAGTATAAGTAATATGATAGTATACACTTAATCTAAGTTTTCTTATTTTTTTTAAATTTTTTATTTTACTTTTTTGGAGGTTTTTTACCCTTCTTTTTTTTTTTTTAAAAAAATCTACTTGACTGATTGGTCCAGTTCAAAACGTTCCAACCCCAGATTAACCTTCTAGTTCGATTTTGCGAACACTAGACTTACTCTAACCCCAGATTAACCTTCCAATTCGATTTTGCGAACACTGGACTTACTGAGTAACTCAGCTCACCTCGTAACTCAGCTCACCTCGGTGAGGGGCGAGTCCTAGCCTACTAGTTTTGTCTGTTTCATAACAGTCATTATAAGGGTCATGTACTACCAAAGGGTTAACAAAATTGTGTTCATCTACGAGATTAAGTCAAGATTTAAGCCGTTAATGCATTTTCCGTTTTCCAAATTTCACCTCTCAATTTAGCCTGAGAAAAGTTAATTTGAGAACAGTAAAACACCCCAAAATTCACGGAATGATTATGTGCATTGGGAAGGGAAACCACCGAGAAGTTACGCCCCAAAAAAAGACCTCTTTTCCTGAATTTACGCACCACTCATAATAAACACCCACTTTTCTCTCAATCCAAAAACAAAACTCACACCTTTTCCCTCTCACAAGTCCAAAAACAAGAACTGAAAACGAGTCTCCTTCAATTACGCACCCCACCGACAATCTCTCCCTCTCACATATTACCAGTCAAAACTCACCAATACAAACTCTCAACACAACATTCAAATTAACAAAATTTTCCCTCTCATCCAATGACTTAAAATGTAAAATTAAGGTACACCTCAAAAATCGGTCGTAAAAATGTTTTGATGTTAAAAAACCCTTTAATTGACGGAGATTTAATTGATGGAGATGTAAGTACATGAAAAAAAAAAAAAAGAATTATAGACCCTTACAATACCTTCCATTTTTTAGATTTTCAAGCGTTTACATATCTATTTGATTTGAACTATTTTTAGAGGTTAAGATTTTACACTTAGAAATAAAAATAGATTCGCAAACAATCCTAAAAATACTTTACGCCAAAATTATATTTATAATAAAATTTCTAGTTGTACCTTAAGTGATTGTTTAAGGTTGCAACCCTTATTCGCAGATGGCTAACTCATTCAGCAGCTTTTAAAAGTACAATAAATTAAGAATAATAATGAGTATGAGTTACAACCCTCCGCGTTACGAAACCTCAGCTTCCGCTTCCATTGGTTGAATTCGCGTATTTATGACTTCGCTATAATTATTAGATTCTCACCCCAAATAAAAGGACTAAAGAATCCAAATGAAATCTTCTTCACTATCACCGTACAAAGAGAAACTGGACAGCTATAAATATGTCCTGTATTAATTTTATGAAATTAAGTAATTAAACAACACTTAAAACAAGTTTTGTACATGTTTATTCTCATTACAAAGAAAAACCAAATCCTAACACACCGCCAAAACTGATCGGCTCACGAGTCGAGCCACGGCTCAAAGGCCAAGAGTCACATCCGACACGGGCTCGGACGAATGATGCCGTTCGACTCGAGTTCTAGGGGCCGGCTCGAAACCCAGCGTCAACTCCAGCCCGATCTCTTCGACTCGCGAGTCAGGATCGGTTTCAGAGTCAGCTCGACGAGCCAAAGAAACCTCTACCGTCTCGGCGGAGAACGCACTATCATCACCCTCAGCCGTGGGCTCGGACTGACTCGACGAATCACTATCGACTCCGTTGAAGCCACCTGGATAGCACCGGCGCCACCTGAGATTGCAGACCTGAGCCAACTCATTGTCCGTCGGTTCTGGGACAGGCTCGGCCTCGAGTTTCGGCTTCGGCTTAGAAGCCGACCGCTTAAACCGGCTCCGAGACTTCACTTTGTGGAGATCGGCGCAAGCCGCCGAGTTTGTGTTGGTGTTTTCTTCTTTGGATACATGTCTAATGTCGTAGGGTTTTGAGGAGAGAGGGGCAATGGCTGGGCCCTGATTGGCGGCGGCTTCGGTGGAGATTTGGACGATCGGCGCGCCTTTTAACACGGCTTCAACAGCGGCTTGGCAGAGCTGCCAGCTGCCGGACCACAGGAGGCCCACGGAGCCGTAGATGGGGTTTACTATGCGCCCACAGGCTTCATACAGCAGAGATCGGAAGATAGCTGAAAACCAGTAAAAATCATGATTACAATCTCCATGTACAAAAACAAATCAATTTTTAATTAGAGAAATGGATTACTTTTCATTAAATCAGACATATATTTTCATTCAATCATACAAAACCAGAAGAGAGATGTATTTTCATTCAATCATACAACACCAGAAGAGAGAAATATTTTCATTTCAATCACATAGAAATGACAAGTGGTTGAAGTATTAGAAACCAGAAGTGAAAGAGAAAATCCAGTAGAGAGAAATATGGTTCTTTCCCATTAAAGCATAAAACCCCAAAAGAGAGGAGACTGGGCTTTTCCTAGAGAGAGAAAGAGGGAGGGAGTTTAAGGATTTGAAAAATACCAGGGCGAAGATGATCAGGCCCGGCATTGATGAGATTCATGAGTCCAGCACGGCCATAGAACTTGGCAAGGAACACAGTGGCGTTGGCCTGAGACTCAGGGTTCTTAATCCATTGAAGACATGGCCTTATACTGCAGTTCTCACTGCACCCCTTCCGAAGAACCCTACAACCATTACAACTCATTCTCATGGTGACTACTCCAGCTAGAGAGAGAAACAAAAAATGGTTAAAGGTATCAATGGCAGAGAACAAAAAATGTAGAGAGAGAAAGGGGGGTTTCAGTTTTTGGGTCTGGGTTGGTAGAGAGAGAGATGGGGTATTTAAGTGACGGATGAGACCATGGATTTGTAGAGAGAGAAAGAGAGAGGGGAGGCGGGCAGCCAGTGGTTTCGAGTGAGACCCTAGAAATGGGAAGGAGTATTTAACTTGATGGGCAAATGAGACCCCCACAAAATTCTTTAAAGACGAGAGTGCCCTTATTTTCTATTCTACCGTCTTTGATGAGTTGTTGAATAAAAGTATGGGGTTTTTATGCCAGCTGATTCACACTTTACGTGTTTGCTCCGCATGAATTTTAGATCTAAAACTTCGGAGATGGGTAACTTTAATATATGAAAATGTAAA
The DNA here is from genome assembly GCF_000471905.2 of Amborella trichopoda. The sequence goes on from NW_006498102.1 coordinate 1,032,003, forward strand.
TTTTAAATTTAAAAATAGGTGATTTGATGTATGTTAGCTAATCTCAAATACTTAGGATAAGATTCTTGCTGAGTGATAAGATTTGAATTTTATCTTTAGATATTTCACAATTATTATTTTAAAAAAAATATTATTTTAGAATTATTCCTCTAACCTAATATAACTTCTAATTTTGGTTGATTTTGGTGACATATTAAGTTATCGACTCGAAAAATTTTGACCTGAAATTCATATCTAAAATGAATTTAGGACAAGGACGACACTTAAGATACAAATGTTGTTGGGCAGTGATTTCATGCAACAACGGTTGTAAGGCTAAAGACGCTCCTAATGTTAATTATTTATCAATTTGGAGCGTTTTTTTATTATTTTCTCCTTAGGGTTTCGCTTTTGATGAACTTCTTGTTAAAAGGAGGAACATAAAATATTCCTTTTTAATAATTTCCTCTTTTTTTTCTATAGTTCCACACGTGTAATGTAGAACATCGTGGCCACACCTATGAAGCACTTTTATAATAGTAACAAGCCCCTAGCCCTTACAATCTTAAGTCTCGATGCTTTAGCTAAACTAAAACACAGTTCATTTTTATGTTTTTTAAAGGAAAAAAGTTATACAAGGTTAACACCTTAAAATGTAGAATTAAGATACACCTCGAAAATCTTTCGGAAAAGGTTATTTTGCTGTAAGAAAAACATTGAATTGATCATCTTGATATCGAGATATATAGAAAAAAAGAGATTTCAAGTGCTAAAAATAATAAATCTTGCAATATATTTTCTGGACTATCCATTTTCAATATTTTCATGCTTTTATATATACAATTGATTTGAACTATTGATTTGAACTATTTTTTTATTTCCAAACTTTATAATTAAAAAAAAAAAGTAGATTCTTACACCATCTTAAAAAATTTCGATATCAAAACTACATCTCATTACAAAATTTGGAGGCAACTTACTTTGATTATTTAGGTTGCCCTTTTGAAAAATATCAGCCAAAAACACCCACTTCAATTCAAGTTGCCGACATAATGAAACATAGAAAAAGAAAAACATAAAAAAAAAAAAATCAAATTAGCCTTGTGATAAAAAAATGTTGAATCGAAAATATATGTAAAACATAAATTTGTTATAAAAAACAAATACACGATAAATGGAAAAGGTGAAAGAGAAAACGAGGCGACTGGACGAAAAAAAAAGAGAAAGGGGAGCAAGGGCATAGAGTGGAAGAGAAAAACTGTTATGAGGGTATTTAGGTAAACGTGAGAAAATGGAAACCAGCAACAGAGGCATGCAAGCGGGTCCAAAACCGTGAATGTTGGGGACGCAGCGCGTGTCAACCACGTTCAGGACCCTCACTGCGGGCGGATCGCCACATATCCTGGAAAACGCCCCCTCTCGCAATCTAACTCCCTTTCTCTCTCTAAACTTTCTCTCTCTAGGCTCCTGGTTTTATGGAAACCGCTTCCCCATGAAACCAGCGGTTTTGCGCCCCCTTCCTGCCCTGTGGGCGCCCCAAGACAACCGAGGCCAGTGGTTTTGCTCAACCCCCATACTTATCTACGCAAGAGACTTTTCCAAAATTTTTAATGGCCCTTAAATTAAACAAATGTTTTTATTTTTTTTCCTTTTTAAGCAAGTGTTTCAATTGTTTTTTCACATGTCACGCGTTAGTTGATGACCACGTATTCTATGCTCGCTCGGAGGCAGAGTTTACTTCTAGTCCGTCACTGAGATGGCCTATTTGGGGAGATTTATTTTTAATATAAAATTTTGGTAGCCATTCACTAGATGATTATTCTTAGAAATATAAAAAATAAAAATTTAAGGTTTCTAATAATTAGATCTCACTTTCAAAATAATTGGAGGGTTTTTATTCAATGTTGATTTTTTTTTAGTGCTTAGAAGGTGCACTTAAAAATAGAAAAAGTTTATATAAATGCGAGGCTCTAAACAATCAAATTAGAAAGCACATCAAAATTTGCACTAGAAGAGGTTGTTTTGATGCCCAAATATCATCGAATTGATCATCTTGACCTCAAGATGTATGAACATGAGAAAAAAATAGATTTCAAGTTAGATTTCAAGTTTTGGAAATACGCATTTTTGGACAGTTGATTTTGAAGATTTTCAAGTTTGCATAGATCTTCACGATCTATACTATTTTTGAAGCTTAAGTTTTATAATTAAAGGTGAAAATATATTTTAAGGCTATCACAAAGATTTGCAATATTGAAGCCACATTTCTCGATACTATTTGGAGGTGTTTTTTATTTTGATTGTTTAGAGTCTCGGTTCTATACAAATTGCACTCTTCGTTTTAATATGAATTTTGGCAGCAACTTTAGAATCGTTAGGTGATTATTCTTAAAAAAAAAAAAAAAAAAAAAAAAAAAGAAATATTGAAACTTAAGTCTTTTGGCACTTGGATCTCACTTTCAAAAAATTGGATGGTTTCTATTCAATTTTGAGACTTTTTTTTTTCAAATGCTTATAGAGTGTAATTCCGAAATTTTTTTAGTTGAAGTTAATTTTCATTTTAAAGAGGCTATGTCTGTAAAATTTGGAGTCCTAGAACGAATCCTAAGTAAGATTCTACCAAAAGGAGTAAATAGACAGTATACTCCATAGGGAATGAAACATCTTTTGACTTGGTTGATTTTACCGAACAATTTGCCCCATTTTTAAATGATTTAAATAGATTTCGTTTAGTATGTGGCGAAATATATCCCTGTAATTATTTTATATTAAAATTTAAATTTGAAGTTCAATGAATGCGTCCATCTCTCCAAGTTTTTGTGGACGGCCGCGGCGATGGTGGGGAATTTGGACGACAACGACTCTTGGAATATGTATTAATGAAATCTTGACTTTAGCTTTTTTTTTTTTCCCTCTCTCTCTCCATATGACTCATATATCTCTCTAGGTTCTAGGTTTCTCTCTCTAGATTTTGATGACAAAGAGGTGGAGGGACTAGGGCCCACTCGAGTTTGGTTCCCTATAACTTCGGAGAATTCTGCTTTGGGGAAAGAATTTTTCCATCCTCAACTTTCTTGTTGCTTGTGTGAACTTTTCTTTTTAATGTTTATTTTTTTTTGTTAGGTGTGAAAGGAGCTTCTAACTTGCTTGTTGGATTGAGATAGAATCATTACGATTCACTCAATATTATAATGTATGACTTTTATTTTAACGTGTAAATAACGTGTAAAAAACGCATCTTAAGTAAAATAATTAAAAGAAGCTGCAAAGGAAATGAAGGAAACTTAAAAATGAAATGAGTAAAAATAGTAATGACATACTTATCACGGAAAACAAAAATGGAAACCATGATTCCCTCCCACAAAAATTAGGCCGGGCAATGGGATGGGCGGTCCTAATTCCCATAGGGCCGGCCTAGGCATAGCCTTAAGCCGGCTTTAAGCCCATACGATAAGGGGGTGAAACAAATAAAATCAATGAAATAAAAAAACAAAGATAAAGAGGGCCCCTGCCCCAGCCTGGCCCTACCTTTGGGTCGCGGTTGCCCGACCCTGGCCCAGCCTTTTGGTCACATTTTGTAACCCAGACTCTAGTTGTTTAGGGCCAAGCTGACAAGTCGGTGTAGGCCACCCAGCCTATTGCCGCTCTGAAAAAATATATGGAACCATAATTTGAACTAAAAAATTTAAGTTCATGATATGTTGCTATCTTTGTCCATTTTCTTGCTATTACACTCATAAGCATGAGTTGAGGTTATATCGTTTTGCTTTCGGAGATTTTATTTTCCACCTATATTTCTGGCACCAATTGTGAAAGTAGAGGTGTGAATCCCGTTATTTTAATCTATACTTTAGAGATACCTACGATTACGCCACCCTCTCTCTTTTTTAACATGCATCTCTAGTTTCCTTGTAATATTGAAATAATTAGGTTGTATATATGGTTACCGTGATCATTTGATTTAATTTCATTTTCAGTGATTTGATTTTTATTGATTTAATGACAAGGTTTAGATCTTTTTGCTCTCTCCTTACAAGGCAGGAAACTCCATTTGAGAAATTTGAGATACAATGAACAAGATATTATTTCGAATCTTTTTCTCTCCCAACAAAGTAGGAATCTTTCTTCATTATAAGATTTATTTACACATATGGATTCCCATGATTTTTTATTTTCTCAAATTTCACAAAGTTTTTATTTCTACGAATCATAGGAAGTGAACTTTCTTATTTTATGTTGTTATAAGATTTTATCATTTAGGTTTTTTATTCATAGAACATAATATATTTTTGAAATAATTTATCCTTCCTCAATAGTGTTCCAATAATAAGTTCCTTTGCATTTATATGACGAGGATATTTTCTCCATTTGTAAAGATTCTTTTTCTAATAATATGAATCATTCATTTTTAAAAATATAAAGATCCATTATTATTTTATTGGTTGTGGTTTATATAAGATTGCACAACGCACCATTCATTTTATTTGGATGGTTTAGATTTGACATATCTTTTAAGACAATATCATTATATAGCATATCTTTTAAGATAATGTCTAATCTCCACTGTACAAATAAAATAGATGGTGTAGATTAATTCAACTATAAATTTTTCTTTATCTTTTAAACCCTAAAGTTTACATAAGGTTACAACTTTAAATTGTAAAAAAAAAACATGCCTCACAAATTTGAAAAACTCTCAAATTGATCGTCTTGACATCGAGATATACAGATGTGAAAAAAAATATAGGTTTTTTAAGTACCGTAATACATTATCTAGCCTGTCTATTCTCAAGATTTTCATGTGTTTGTTGTATTCGATCTATACTGATTTTTGAGTTTTAATTCTATTACATATAAAATAGATTTTTAGGTCATCATTAAAATTTCTCACATCAAAATTACATCTTTCGATTAGCTTTAGAGGTGCGCCTTAATTGAATTGTATAAGATTGACACCTTATACAAACCACACCTTTTTTTAAAATATAATTTGTAGCAATTTAAAATAACAAATTTTGAAATACTAAATAATTTATTCTTCCTCAATAAACACCTCAAATATGAACTATTTGTAACACAATACCTATTTTCTTATTTAATTTCAAAAATCTAGTCAAAAACGTATATCATGAGTTGGTATACTTGATAATTTAAATTATTTTGATAAATAAAAGAAATAATAAATAATTGATATTTTAGTTAATATTTTAATGTTTAAGTGCCCCACTTAATGCTCCTACATGATCCCCTCACCTCTCTCTTCATCTCTCTCTCTCTAAATTCCACACGTCTCCACCAACATGGGACATCCAACTTAGACCTGATCCGTCCCCCACTTGGAATCATTTTCTTTACCGAAGATTTTTAGAGAGAGAAAGAGAGGGCATGAAAAGATAAATTTTCTCGACTTGTGATTTTTTTAGAGAGAAAAAAAGAAGCGCATACAAAAGAAGTTTTTTTTCTTGTGAAGTACGACTGGCGATACAAACCAACAAAGCTCGGTCTTTGTGTTTCTCTCTCCTCTTTATTCTCTCCTACATCGAAGCAGGTGTCTCTTTCTCTCTCCTCTTTATTCTATATGTACATGCAAGATTGTGTCTCTCTTTCTCTCTCCTCTTTATTCTCTCTCTACATGCAAGCATGTGTCTCTCTTTCTCTCTCTATCAAGCATGTGTCTCACTAACTCTCTCCTCTGTAGTCTCTCTCTCATATATCCAAGCATGTGTCTCGCGTTCTCTCTCCTCTGAGCATCGCTTTTAAAATAAAGGGACGTCCCATCCTGGTTGGGTTGGAACCTTATTTGCCCATAGTTTTTCTCCAAGAGTCAAGGGCTTCCGACGTGGATCCGCATTTTCCCACCTAGGCGTCTTCATTGTATTTTACCGCATTATCCCCCCTCTCCCTCTCTCTCCCCTATACAAACGTATCGGGTCCGGACCTAAAGGCGTTCTGGTTAAGCCTGGTTTTGGAGGTTCAGTTTTCGAGCTTGAAAAAATTTACAAAAATTATTATTAGTATTTTTATTGAACAATTAACAATAACTTCATCAAAAAAGAGGAAAAGCTCCAAAGTACATGATACAAGAGGAAGAAATAGATGGGCATAGAAAGACCAAAAATTATTAAAAATAAAACAATAAATTTATTTGTAATGTATTTTTATATATTTTTTAGCATTTTAGCAAAGATTATAAAATTTTTTGGTCATAAATATTTATTTTTATATTTTTCCTTCTTTTTAAGATTGTTTCTAAAATACATGAGGTCACAAACTGATTTTTCAAAGTTTGTGCCCAGTAAAATGAATAAGTGTAGCCATTTAATTTAATATCTAATGGTCAAGATTAATTGTGATTAACTGACCACCTTGTATCAAAAGTATATAGTCTCATTGTATACTTTTCTATTTTGATATTAATTTAAATATATTTTTTTCATATTTTCAAATTTTTTATATTTTTTATTTTTTAAATACTTTTTTGTCTAGTTACCCAAACTCATCCTTGGTTGCGCGACCCGTCTAATTGGCCCCGTTCCACGGCCAGGTCGTGCAATCGTAAACCTCTCTCTCTCTTTAAGTATGAAAGGGCCCTGTCCTAAGTCGTATTATTCAAACAAAAAATATTGGAAACCGTGGCCCGAAACTTTGGGCCATAATTCGGTCAGTTTCGTTTCTGGTTAATATCCACTACACGTCTCCGTCGCGAAGATATCGGCATTGAAATTTCGTTGAAATTTAAGGAGTACAATGGAACCTTTCTACAACTTTCCTTTGGGTTTCTCGCAAACTCAAGCTTTGTAGCACTAAAATGAAGACAAACAAGAAAAGGATCCATGAACTCGTGTTTATCTCACTAAAATAAAGACAAAGGAGAAAAGGACGGTGCATGGGCCCTTCCTAACCTATTTTATTATAGGATGAGGTTTTTATAAGGCCTAGGTTTTATAAAATCAAAGTAAATCATCACCTCAAATCTTCATCTTGAAAAGTATTTTTGACGACAAAAATATCTATAATGACTCTAAAATCAATTTTTATTATCGAAAATAAAATTTGAAACTCAAAATATGGTATTGATCTTTTGGATATGTTAACAATTATTTTTATAGCAAAGTGGACGGTCTAGATAATTTGTTATGATATATATTATTTTTATAGCTTTAAATCCTAATATTTTTTTACAATCATAATGTTCAAGTCAAGATGATCGATGTAAATGTTTTCTCATGCTTGATTTGAAATTTTCAATGAGTTATGAAATGAGGATTTACTTATTTTTTATGAGGCTGCAATCCTATCAAATTATTTTTCTTTATTTTATCCCTTTTCTTGAGTATTAGGATAAGCTGGACATTTGAATCCCAAACTTGTGGGCAGGATAAAGTTGTTGATACCTTTTCTTCACCATTTTCCCTCTTTATTTTCTTTATTATTTTTTGTATATAACAAGTGGCATTGTAACTCAGGTCGCACGAAAATTCATAGTACAAAATGGTAGGAGGGGAAAAGAATAGTAGACACTTGGAGGTGCCAAAAGGGCGTGAATGGCAAAGACTGGATATTTAAAGTAAGGAAAGTGTTTGATGAGTCGGCTGACTCACACAATTCTTGTGCAGTCTCTTTACAAAATATATCTCAAAGATGTATTTTCAATCCAAATAATCTCAACCATAGCAATGATCTATATTTAGAATTGTTCTTTTCAAAAAACACAAATTTTATTGTTTTAATTCCTTTCTTGACCACCTATTTTAACTTTTAGTGGATGTAACTTTTTAACATTCATTTTAGATATGGATATTGATAGACAAGGGATCATAGGCTAATAGGTGAGTCAACTGACTCACCAAAACCGTGTCCATATATAAAAGAGAAAACTTACTGGACTAACTCACCCATATGGATTTTTTCTCCATCTTTCATCTGCCAGCGGTCCGATTTGAATTGACGGTTGAGATGGCCCCAATCCTAATTTCACATCTATACACTGTTTTATTTTAAATTTTTTTTACAAAATATTTTGATACCACATTTAGGGATCCCCCTCTTCTCTTAAACTCATGTAAAAAATATAAACAAATATTTCCAATAAAATAATAGAAGAGGCATTACCTAGGGATGAAAACACAAATGGAATGCCCGAACCTAGGCAATGCTGAGGAATCCCTCCTATTTGAGATAGGTTTTCAAGGGTATTTTGATCCTTTTATGTTTCTAAAAAATATATTCTTTAATTTTTTTAGGTGCGACCCATTGAAATGATGATACATACCAAACTTTATATCCATATGATTTGTAAAAAAATTTAAAATAAAATACTTTGAGATGTCAGATCTAAGATCAAACAGTCGGTGGTTCACATATGAGTTATGACATTATGACTGAATCCATCCCAACCATCCATTCAGATAGACTGCTGAATGATGAGAAATATAAGTAAAATATGTGGGTGAAGAAGTATAGAAAGTTTTCTCAAAACTAAAAGTTTTAAAGATGATATACAATGAAAACGAAATTTATGCTGAAATGAACTTGGAGGCACGAAGAGCCTCAGTCGGTGAGGATGAGAAAAGAAAGTTCTAGGCATGTATAGCAATTTAGTGTGTGTCAACATCTAGAGATGGACAGGTGAAAGAGAATCATTCAAAAAGATAAAAGATAGGCAATACGAAATGGAGAGAGAGAGATAATAGTTCATTAAATTAGTCCCGTGTCATAATTAATTGGCATTTGGTCATTACTTGACGTAAACTTAGAGTTTATCCTTCAACAACATCCAGTAAGTCGGCCTTGTAACTTGAAATGAAAAATGAAAGAAAGACTAATACGATATTACCAGAGAATGTATTTTTTTTATTTTTTTTCTTTTCACTTTTTTTTTTTTTCTTTTCTTTTGACAAAGATCACTTACGAATAGTCTTATTACAATAATTTTTGCTTCAAAGAAAATAAAATTAACAAATCCAATATCTTACAAACCTTGATATCATTAAACCAATTTTCTTTAAACAAAGAAAATATCCACAATTATTACGCTTGAAAATATAAAGATAATATAATTAAATATAATAAGAAACAAAAAAAGAGTACCGGAGATTACCTCAACCGAGCTTATTACACCCCACACCGAGTCACCACTACCCGATGGCAATGAACAATCTTCAATCTCAATCGGGAAAGCAAGTTTAGGCCAAGCCACACCAATAGAACATGAACCCCTTTGATCACAAACTCAAACCCTATGTGAATTCCCTTAGCAACCTAGTTTGAGAGAGATGGATTCTCTTTTTACTAAACCCTAAAACCCTTAGCCATAAATCCATAATTGAGATATATGAGATAGAAGAACTCTATAACCTAAACCCTTAAGTTTTTTCTCAATGTGGGAGAGAGAGATTAAAGATGAGAGAGTGAGGCGTGCCTCCTTTGTGGGATATAAGACAGAAATATAGAATTAGGTACAAGATATAAGGTGTAGAGATTTTTGGATAGAGACAATCCCTTTTTATAGGCTTTGAACAAGATTAGGGTTTCTTAAGGTTTTTCTTGGCTTGCCTCTTCGTGTGAGATTGAATATGAACTATTGATCTTGGGTGACTTGTGATGTGAGATATTTGAGACATCCATTCTATAGATGGGTCATCAGCAATATGGAAGGTAGGTAAATGAATAATTATGCCCATTTTCTAAACTATTTTTCCATCAATAGAAATTAAATAAATTAAATCTAATCAAAATATTGTGCATACCGTAAAATAACACAAGTCTACTTAATCTTTCTACAAAATCTTTCAAAGATATATTAAGTTAATATTTAGTCAATATCTTCCAATCATATGGCCACATTCTATATCACCAAAAAATAGGAAAGAGAATAAGGGTGGGGCGTGCCACCTAAGGGAGGTACTCATGGGCCCTACCTTCTAGAAATATGGTATGCCCATGTGCACAATGAGCCCCCATGGTATTTTTATATTTTTAAAATTAATAAAAAAAATTAGAATATTATTTGAATATTTAAACCATTATAAAATCAATATCTTTAATTTTATAAATCTAAAAATTATAAATAAAATATCCAATGGTTCATAAAAATTCAAGCAATAATTATAAAATAATTTTTATCATAAAAAAAATATAATTAAATTAATTTGATAGGAAAATGATCTATATGGTTTAGGAATTAAATCAATAATCATGGGGTACTCCACCTTCAACTATGGACAATAGACCACACTTGCTTTATCAGACTGACCCAATGTTTCTCATGACCCACAATCCAAGCAATGGCTCATTAGCGGGTCACCAAAGTCTAGCTGATGAGCCAAAGGGTTACAATCCCAGTATGTGGATTATAGGTCTTTCCCTAGAGACGAGTCAAAGTCACCTAGACCTGATGTGACCACAGCTCTATGGTGTATAGGGGTATCTCTCGCGCATGCATACGCTCCACCCTGAAGGTGGTTTACTTGTTTTCCCAAATGATCTATCAATATGCATATCGTGTGATAACATATGGATGAGGCTTTGGCTCTTGTCTCTGTAGATCACCATCACACATACGGGTCATATAGTCCCTCGGCTTATTCATCCGGGCATATGCTCCGACCTCATCAAGGAATGACCCATTAAAACCCTTCTCAGTTTTTTTTCTATGCCCAAATAACACTGGTTTTTCCCATCCGACTAGCTTAGATCGTCAAGCACAGTCCGGTATCTGCAAACATCGTTTGCATAATATGGTCCAAGAGGGACCACACTCCCACTGAGTTTATATTCCACTATATTATTTCATTTTACAAGCACTCATAAGGCCACATATACCCAATATCTCCCACTTGACCTTTGAAGGCCTTATATTCTCTCTTCCACACTTTCTCTCATCCCCATCTCTCTCTCCCAATTACAATGGCTCTCTCAAGTATTTTTCACTTATTATCTCGCTTTCACAAAAGGATTTATAGAGGCAACGTCTTTTTCTTTTTGCTGCTTGGATCATATCCTAAAAATAGTCGTAGCCTATCTTTCATATCGCATCGCAAATCATAGACTTGTTGTCGCAGAAGACCATCACGTACTCTCATCACATGGGGTCGCATGTTCATGGGCTCAAAAGATTTATTCAAATAAGCTACTCCCTTTGTAGCTATACAACCAGCATCATACATTTGGGTTCAATGGGTGAACAACATTATAGTTTGTTATTCTATCTGGCTTGTCAAATACTAGCAGGTGTTACCAATGAAATATTTAGTTTATTTGGATCTCGATCTTTCTCAATCTCATCTCATTCCTTAAGTGATAGAAACATGGTTTTATATGCTTGGAGTTCTTATGGAATAATAGTTCCTTTGACAAGCATATCGCCATCGTGTTGTCACAGATAATTCTTATTACCTCACAATGCACGGGGTGAAAGTCAAGTCGATTAAAAAAATTCTTAATCCATACAGCCTCCTTGACAGCCAAACATCACATGACGTACTCAGCCTCTATGGTAGATAATGTCTCCACATCCCGTTTCTTTGATTTTCAAAAAACTATACCCCCTCCAAGTAAGAACACATATCCAGATATAGACTTTGCATCATCTTACACATGTATATCTGAATATCAGCAGCTAAAAAAAAGGTGGGACTGTAGCAGCTCCTACTCAATTATTGTACATATAACATATACATTCTCAATATTCTTATGCATATATCATGAGGTAGCATAACAAGTCTTATGCAATATGTAGTTCAATACCCGTTGGTTTCACAATATGCAAAACCTTCATGAACCACAAGGTTCAACCACACTAGTCATCTTGGTAGTAAATCCATACAAACTAAGTTATCTAATCAACATAACATGTGTCAAGGAAGCCTAGCATGATGACCTTCCTTCAACATTCTCTATGATTCAAGGTCTTAGGTAATCGAGGATTTTAAATAACTAGAAACATGACTCAAGGCACATGGGTAATTAAAAACTAGTGCATGGCAGTTTTTCTCCCATTTTTATAAATATCGTCAATACACAATGTTTTTCTCTTTAATAAAAAATATTGACTTGGTATACATATAATAGTATGACAGTTTAAAATGATTTTCATAAAGACTTAATGGACCTTGTAAGACTATGTGATTTTCTCAAAACCATATTCATAGACTTAGGTTTTTATCAAATTATCCAATTTTTAATTTTAAAATACATGCTTAGCCTTCATAAATCATTTTACCGTATTTGTTTTTTTTAATTTTCTGCCAAGTCAAGTTCATGGCCACAAAAACAAATCATAAATATCATCTTATAATTTTATCCAAATAAAGCATGACTAAAAAATATCTATTAAAGCCTTGACAAAATATTTCCTTTTTGACAAATATGGAAACTTTATTAAGAGATCATCATCACATGCAACACATCATATTATAGACATTATTGGAGGATGGTCACTAAGACCGAGTTCCATCAGAATACTCCCTTCGTGCTTACATATTTGAATGAGCCACACTCATCTCTTGTATTTCATCCTTAGGGCTCAACGCCCTTGATCAAATCACATCTCCATGTGTATTACTACCTTAAGTAGTTCAAACTCTAGCACAATGAGGCACTAAAACATAAGGTATTAAAAAATTGGCTCTTTCAAATTTGTTAGCACCTATCACTTAATATCCATAAACTCCATACATATTCATAAAATAATTAGCGAAAATATAACCAAAGCATATTAAACATAAAAAGTTATTGAATCATCTTTCCCTATATGACCTTACCATGTAATGTGGGATAGATTTCGTACCTCAAAACCATGAAGTGTGGTACTTGGGCTTTCTTAACTCATTGCTTTTACTCGTTTGACAAGCTTTTGTGATATTGGAAGAGCACGCAACTTATGGAGAATATATTGGACATCGGTTTCATATGTCACGAAGTGTTCTTCTCTTCGGCACTTGAATTCTTTCTGTCTCACACTGTAAAAAAATAATCTTCTTCATTTTATCATTTCAAATATCATAATTTCGATTCTCCCACTGATCTTTAGCGTTTCTATGTTACCACCAAGTTTCTTTATATATCCTTTCATTTCGAAGAAACCAAGATACTTTTATAGGTATTGTGTTTCTTCTTCTTTCTGCTATTCCCAGATCAAAGATTCTTCATATAGAGTGTCTTATCTCGCCAACTCTGTATTATCTCTCTCTGAAGTTTTACTATAATAAACCATACTCATGGCACACTATAAAACCCTTTTAAATTAGTCATAAAAAGTTCTCCATAATTAGAAATTCAAATATATGCCTTAACATGCCACATCTTTTAATTTACTGCATAATAGAACATAAGCATCTTATGATAAAAATATGATATCTCTTAACTTATAAAGAGTTTTTCTCCAAATCTTTTTTAGTATTGAAATAGACTAAAAAATATAATATGGTGCTCAGTGTCATCCCTAAATCATACCATTTAGTGAGTCTTCATTTTAGTGATATTTACATCACAATGCAATTTTCTCAACGGAAAATCAGGTTGAGCACCTCTTAACAAAAAAATTGTTTATCTAAATTCTCAAAGAATTTATACCTAAAATCTTTTATGTTGAAAATTAGACTCAAAATCAATTGAGAACAGCATATGTGAATCTCAAATAATACTTCTCTTCAGATAAATAAATAAGTGACATTCACATCACAAAATAAATCAAGCTGCAGAATTTCATGATGAATTCTATCTAGTAAAAATATATTTTCTCTCTTCCCTCATGGAGTTCCCTTTCAAACCAATTTTGTTTGAAAGTAGACACATAATAATAACACATATATTTCTACAAGCCTCATATTGCTATGTTAAGTAGACTTGATAAATATAGTTATTCATGTCTCAATAAAAAACATAACAAATTGCAAAAAATTCAGGATGATCTCTCTTTAATCCAAATTTTTTATTTCTCTTTTCCCATAGATATTTCTCTTTCAAATAAATTTTGTTAGAAACTAGACCCATAATAGAAGTCTAAAAACTTAGTGTGAGCCATAAAATATTATGTTAAGAATAGAAATAAAATCATGACTTCCAAGTCATAGAAATAGTTTTCGTTGCACAAAACAGCACTTGCGCACTTTTCAATAAATTGATCGTATCTTTTGAACCATAAGGAATTTCTTGATGAAACGTTTTTTTCTTGAAAATAAACTCAATTTTGTAAGTCATAACAAAATTTTAATGAGAAATAAAATCATATGATTGGTGGGAAAAATCACGAAACGCAATGGACAGTTCTTGGATTTTGCAGGGTTAGAACTGACACCCTTCATTGATGATTCCATAACTCTCAATGCCCCTAGGATCTCCCTTTGAAATTTTGCAAGTAGATCCTAATCTCAAATACACACAATATCACATAAGTATGTAATAGAAAAATACATTATTATCTTTTTCATATCATTGATCTCCAATAACCCAGAATACCCATTATGTAGAGTGCCTTTTTGGTGTTTAAATATTCCAATAATTCTTTAATCGGGGTGTATCACTTGACCACAAAGGTCATTAGCTTTCTTATATCTCATTTCCAAGTTTGATCTATACTCAATAAAGAGTAAAGACAACTAATGACATCAAATATCAATTGCTCTGATCCTAATGAAAGAAAGACTAATGCGATCTTACCGGAGAATATTTTTTTTTATTTTTCTTCTTTTCACTTTTCTTGTTTTTTTCTTTTGGCAAAGATCACCTACAAGTAGTCTTATCACAATAATTATTACTTCAAATAAAATAAAACTAACAAATCAACTTTGATGCCATTAAACCAATTTTCTTTAAACAAAGAAAATATCTACAATTTTTATGCTTGGGAATATAAAAATAATATAATTAAATATAATAAGAAATAAAAAGAGAATGCAGGAGATTACCTCAACCGGGCTTATTACACCCCACACCGAGTCACCACCATTCGATGGTAGGGGATCAATGATCAACCTTCAATCTCAACTGAGAAAGCAAGTTTAGGCCAAACCACACCAATAGAACATGATCCTTTTGATCACAAACTCAAACCTAGGTGAATTCCCTTAACAACCTAGATTGAGAGATATGATAAAGAAGAACTCTATAACCTAAACCCTTAGGTTCTTTCACAATATGGAAGAAGGAGATCAAAGATGAGAGAGTGGGGCGTGCCTCGTTTGTGGGATATGAGAGAGAAATATGAAACAAGAAATAATGTGTAGAGATTTTTGGGTAGTGACAATCTATTTTTATAGGCTTTGAACATGATTAGAGTTTCTTATAGTTTTCCTTGGCTTGCCTCTTCTTGTGAGATTGAATATGAACCATTGATCTTGGGTGACTTGTGGGGTGAGAGATTTGAGCCATCCATTTCATAGATGAACTATCAACATTATGGAAGGTAGATGCATGAACTATTTTCCCCCTTTTCTTAAACCATTTTCCCATCAATAGAAATTAAATAAATTGAATCAAATCAAAATATTGTGCATACCATAAAATAACATAAATATACTCAATCTTTCTACAAAATCATTCATAGATATACCAAGTAATATTTAATCAATATCTTCCAACCATATGGCTACATGTCATATCACCAAAAAAAAGGAAAGAGAATAAGGGTGGGGTGTGCCACCCAAGGGAGGCACTCATGGGCCCCACATTCTAGAAATATGGTGAGCCCATGTGCACAATGGACCTTCATGGTATTTTTATATTTTTAAAATTAATAAAAAAAATTTAGAATATTATTTGAATATTTAAACCATTGTAAAATCAATATCTTTAACTTTATAAATCCAAAAATTATAAATAAAATATCCAGTGGTTCATAAAAATTCAAATAATAATTCTAAAATAATTTCTATCATAAAAAAATACAATTAAATTAATTTGATGGGAAAATGATCCATATGGTTTAGGAATTGAATAAACAATCATGGGGCACTTCACCTTCAATTGTGGACTACAGACCACACTTTCTTTATCAGATCGACCTAGAGTTTCCCATGACCCACAATCCAAACAAGGGCTCATTAGCGAGTCACCAAAGTCTGGCTGATGAGCGAAAGAAATACAATCCCAGTCTGTAGATTACAAGTCTTCCCCTAGAGACGAGTCAAAGTCACCTAAACCTGATGCGACCATAGCTCTATAGTGCATAGGGGTATCTCTCGCACATGCATACACTTCACCTTGAAGGTGACTTAGTTGCTTTATCAAACGATCTATCAATATGCATACCGTGTGATAGTACAAGGATGAGGTTTTAGCTCTCATCTCTATAAGTCACCATCACACACACGGGCCACACAGTCCCTCGGCCCACTCATCTGGGCATATGCTCATACCTCATCAAGGGATAACCCATTATAACCCTTCTCGGTTTGTTCTCTATACTCAGGTTACATGAGTTTTTCCTAACTGACTGGCTTAGATCGTCAAGCACAGTCCGATATCTGCGAACATCGTTTGCATAGTATGGTCTACGAGGGACCATACTCCCACTGAGTTCATGTTCCACTATATTATTTCATTTGACAAGAAGGCCACAAAAACCCAATAAAAACATTGCCGCTCTGTGATCTAGTCAAGTATTTATAATGAATTAATACTGATAGCAAAATTATTGGAGAAAGGATCAACACCAAACCCCAGATCTGAGAGGGATCTGCCATGAGGTTGGTGATCACAAAGCCCATATTTTAACTAGAAACCATTTAGAGAGAGAAGAGAAGTTTTCTTTCTATAGGAGGCTCTGTATTTTCCTTTTTGATGTCTTTTCACTTTCTGACTTCCCATACTTATAAGAAGAAGATAGGCCCAACGTTCATTTTCTCAACTAGTCTCTGAGAAACAAACTCCCTGATTTCAAAGATGTTTATCCACATGAACGTTAGAAGTCCTTGGGGAAAAAAAAATTTATTTGTATATAATACATTTAACTAAATCCAGTGCTTTAAAAAACGGATCGGTGACCTGGATCGGGCATCTCAAAAACCCATCCGGATCAGCGATCCGGATCGGGAATAGGCTGAATCAGTCGGATTAAGCTTTAAAAAAATTCCAAAAAAAGTATTAAAATTTGTTATAAATATTATATTTTAGGAATCCAACAAGAAATGAGGGTACTACATTATTAGCTTTCATTTTTTCATCAATTTGTGAATATTGAGATGTTCTTTCCCTGTATAAACTTATGTTAACCATTAAATTTGCATCACATAAAAGGAAAATCATAGAATTATCATGGATAAATTATATAATTATACATGGACTATTATAAAGTGTAGACCAAATCAATGAAAGAATGGCCATTAAAATCTCGTTTTGGCGAAAAACACTAATCCGCCAAAAAAACCCAAATTATTATAATCTAACTAACTATAATCCAAAATTATTACAACCTAACTAATTGTAATATTATATACTAAAATTATAATGATTAGTTTACATTTTAGAATTATTTTATTAGACAAATAATAACAAATTAAAAATATTTTATAATATGATCTAATTTAAAATGTATTATTGACAACTGTAAGAAAAATAGTACATTACATGATCTATAATGTAAAAATTAATAAATAAAATAAAAGATTTGGTTATCAATGTAAAAATTAATAAAATGCGTACATTACATGATTTTATTTTTTATTTTTTTATGCCTTTTATATTATTTACAAAAATAATTATACCACTATATACAACAAAAATAAATTGCTATACAAAAATTAAATTTTTTATTTTTCATTTTTTTGTGCCTTTTATATTATTTACAAAAATATTTATACCACCATATACAACAAAAACTACTATACAACAAAAATGTAACTCCTAAGGGGATTTGACCTTGGGACATCAAAGGAAATAGTAGAGGTCATAACCATCACGCCGCCTCGCCGCATGTGATTATAAGTTTCTGATTGATAGAATATATTTACGTTACGTTTTCATTTAATGATGTTTGAGAATTATCCCA
>NW_006498102.1:1049990-1109687 GCF_000471905.2 Amborella trichopoda
TAAGGCATGAGGGCGAAAACATTGGGGCAACCTCACACGTGATATGTGGCATGTGATTTTGTCGCACATGTCCGCGTGTCCGTGTCGGAGTGGTGACGTCTGTACGTGTCTATGTAGAATCGGAGTGGTGACATCAAAACCACCGGTTGATGATGTCATTGGGCAGTTTACTGTTTAAAACCACCCGATTCTCTCTAGACACGGGCAGTTCCCGTTTTATGTGTGGAACCGGCTCGTTCTTTAGTGATTCCCAAGTCAAACCAGGTGAGTCCGGCTCGATTCGGGGTTTTTTTAAACCCTAACTAAATCTTTTACAAATGGATAAGTATAAATATACATGGGATTCCTCCATAAGAATAGATGAAGTCCATAGAAATAAGTGAGGCAACGTGAGGCCCCATGACCACACGTGCTAACATCTCTTACTTGGCCATGACGGCTGAGCGCAATAATAAGTGATAGGCACATTCCCACTTTTGAGTATGAACTCTAAGACAATATTGTCATGAGGTTTTTCTTAGGCTTTTGTAGATATGCCTCTCATAACAAATGTTGTTGACAAGTTATAGAAATCATATATTGAGTTTTCTATCTTGCATATTATAAGATATGAGTTTCTTATTTTGTGGGATATAGTTGTAGTGAGATTTGTTTTCTAAAAGACAAAAATTGTAACTCTATAAATCTATGGTAAACTAGAGTAATCCCTATGAACGAAATACTAATTTACCCTCAATGAATGTAGGCACCATTGCCGAACCACTTTTAAGTCTTGTAGATTATATTTTTATCTCTCTTTTGTCTCTATTTATTTTATTGTGAATTCTATAAATGTCTATAATTTCCATCATGAGGATTTTTATGCTAATATTAATTTGTCCCTCATGGAAATCAACTGACTTAAATATTTTTAAGTCCCATTTGAAAGTAGTTCAATGCCTATTTCACTTGTCAATCAGTCAATGATCATATTTGATGAGGGTAAGTAAGTAACAATTACTTTATTTTTCTTAACTATATTCTGAATGTAGTGATATTGTACATTTATGTGTCTTCCTTTGGAGCTATTTGCTCTACTTTGTATTAATTTAATTGCAGCTTATTATTACAAAATATTTAAATCGGTCCGTCGATGATTTGCAACTTCAAGCCATCTATGTAGCGCTTTAACCAGGCGGAGTAAGTACATGCAATGTACTCTGCTTCCTGTGTATACCTAACGACACACCCGTGTTTCTTACAAGACCAAGAAACAACTGCTCCTTTAAAGAATAAAACATGCCTTAAAGTGGACTTACTATTGTCTTTATCCCCAATAAAATCCGCATTTGAAAATCCTAGAACTTCAAGCTTATCCATGAGAAAACATAACCTTACAATGCCTTATTTCCTTAACATACCGTAGAATTCTTTTGCCTTCTTTCCAATGGGCTATACCTGGATAACTTTGATATCTACTTATAAGACTTACAATATAGCTCAAATTTGTTCTTCTACATCGTACTGCATATACTAAGCTACCAATAGCTTGTGCTTATGGAACAATAGGCTTTTCTTGTCCTTCTACTGGACAATCATTCATAGAGAATTTTACTCCCTTTTCAACAGAAGTAGATAATGATTTATAATTTTTCATTTTAAATCTTTTAATAACACAATAAATATATCTCGTTCTTGTACATCATACTGCATATACTAAGCTACCAATAGCTTGTGCATATGGAACATTACGATTTTCTTGTCCTTCTATGGGAGAATCATTCCTAGACAACGTTACTCCCTTTTCAACAGGAGTAGACAATGATTCATAATTTGTCATTTTAAATCTTTTAATAACACAGTAAATATATCTCTCTTGGCTCAAACGTAACATTCTAGATTTTCTATCTCTACTTATTTTTATACTTAGGACATACGATGCTTCTTCCATATCTTTCATCTCAAACCGAGAAGAAAGCCATGACTTAGTATGATAAATCATTTCTAAGTTATTTACAGCTAATATGATATAATATACATATAATGAAATTATTGTGAATCTACTCGCACTCTTCAAGACATATACATCAGGGTCCCGTCTATTTACTTCATATTTCATTTGAACGATAGCATTATGAAATATTAAATATCATTGTTTTGAATATTATTTTAAACTAAATAAAGACTTCTTTAACTTCTATATTTTATTTTCTTGACCCTCTTTTATGAAGCTCTCAGGTTGCTTCATGTAGATGATTTCCTTTAGTTCACCATTCAAGAATGTCATATTTACATCAATTTGGTAAAGTTCTAAGTCATAATATGCAACGATTACCAAAATTATTCTAATGGATATAAATATTGCAATGGCGGAATAAACATCAACATAGTCGACTCCCTTTGCTACTAACCTAGCTTTAAATGTATCAATTGATCCATTAGATTTTAGCTTATTTTTAAGTACCCATTTGAAACCTATAAGTTTTCTATTTAATGATAAATCACATAAATCCCAAATTTTATTTTTCTCAATAGAAGCTAATTATTCTCTCATGGCATTAAACCAGTCTTGAGATTCTTGTGACTTCATCGCATCATTGAAGTCAAAGGGATCATCGATTTCATCTAGGTCAATAAGGTGGTCTATCTCATGTAGACATAGAAATCATCGAGGTATAATAGAGGAGCTCTACACTCTTTTTGACCATTTAATATAGGATGTATGGTACTGTAATATCATCATGTTGATCAGGGTTATCCATGTCCGTTGCAGGTGGTGGTTCTAAGTCACCTAAGATATTAAGTGGATTATCATTATCCACCTTGACCATTTATCATAGGGTGTGTGGGTGCTTCAACATCATCATGTTGATCAGTCGATTGCAAGTGATGGTTCTAAGTCACGTAAGATATTAAGTGGATTATCATTATTCATCACAGGTGGGTTTTTTTCAAAATAAAATCTTCTAGGAATTCAACATCGCTGCTTTCAACGAGTTCCTTATCTTTATGATAAAATCTATAACCATTTGAACCTTCAGGATATCCTATAAAATTACAAACTAGAGTTTTGTTTTCTAACTTATTTCTTTGCTAATATAGAATTAGAACATGTGTTGTTGGCCCCACTTCTTGAAGTTGCTTAGATCAGGTCTTCTACCTGTCTGCAATTCATAAAGGGTAGAGTCTATTGCCTTAATTGAAACTCTATTAAGTATATATGGATGTACTTATTGCTTCTCTTCAAAAGGTCTTAGGTAGATTAGCATAAGCCATCATGGATCTAGTCATTTCTAATAGGTTATATTATGCCTTTCAACTATGTTATTTTGTTGTGATGCATACAACATAGTGGTATGTCTTTTAATACCATTTTCTTGGCAATAGGCATTAAAAACTTCATATATATATTCATCTCCCCTATCAGTTCTAAGAACTTTGATGTTCCTACCCAATTGAGTTTCTATTTCTTTTTTATAAATTTTAAATATTTCTAAAGCTTCAGATTTATGGTGGATTAGATCGACATATCTACTAAAAAAATCATCAATAAAAGTGATGAAGTATGACATCCATATATGAGTATTGACATTGATGGTTCCAAAAATGTATGAGTGGATCACATCCAATAACTCATTAGCTCTCTCCCTTTTATTGAATAGTTTCTTAGTCATTTTTCTTGACAAGCAGTGCTGACAGGTTGCAAATTCCACATTATTTAGATTTGGAATAATATATTTCTTTATTAACCTATTTATTTTGTCTTTTCCTATGTGGCAAAGCCTAAGATGCCAAGTGTATGCATCAACAACCATTACACAATCAACATAACCAGAATAAGTAGAAGTTTTATTATCAACTTTATCATTTACATGAAGAAAGAGCAAATTATGATTATCAACCACGTCTCCCTAAGCATCAATTTTTTCACACGCTTTCCGATTGATACTTTTAATGATCGGAAGCGGATTTCAAAGCCCTTTTTAATGATAAATTGGATAAATACAATATTTCATCTCATACTAAGGACAAAATATACTTCAAGATTGATTGCCCCTACATCCAACTACATGATCCTACACCTAATACATTAAAATAAGTGTTGTTCTCCATATAGATGCATTTCTCCCCAGCTTTTATTTCTTTGAAATCCTCGAAAAGGCCTTTTGAGCTTGCAATATACTGATTAGCGCCTAAATTTACCCATCATCTTTTGATGTCATGGTTTGCAAGCAGGCACCCAGAGACCACACAAACAATTTCATGCCTCTTTTCCTATTTTCTATGTCTTGGATTTTGGGAGTTCCTATTATGTGGAAAACGATTTTTGAAGCGACCTGGCTGACTACATAAGAAGCATTTTAGTGATCATTGTTTAGTCTCTTGGTTGTATAGCTTGGTTCCTTTATTTTTTAACCTATTGTTCCTCCTGGTAAACTTTCATTGAAATTTTTGGTTGTTACACTTGAGGTGGCTAGATTTGGGAGGTCCTTGAGCAAGTATGAACTCTTTTTTTATCTTTGTTCATGTGTTCTTGTTCTAAGGCTAGTTGTATAGGTAGGTCCTTTAAAGAAAGAGATTTGACAATCAACCTCTATGAAGGTAGAAGACTATTTAAGATTGTGGAAACTTTCAAGCATTCGAGAACTTCATTCCCAGTAATGGATAAGTCCTTAACTGTAACTAGCATTTTGTTTGTGTTCCACTCAGTGTTCACAAAATCGGCCAATCTAAACGGTAACCGTCCAACTAGATCAGAACTGGCCAGTGGCCGGTTCCGGTTTTGGGTGGTTTTGGTGATTAACCAATATTTTAAACTTTACATACAATACTACTTCAAATTTATATTAGGTATATTAGAATGTTTTATTGGTTAGCTTTGATGGTTAAGTTGCATATGAATCATGGTTTGAATCCCAACATTTTTCTTTTAAGAATTCGAATTCATTTCGTCTTTGATTCAAACTTTAAATAATTAGAATTTGTTTCGTCGTTGATTCAAAAAATTTACAGCCCACGGGAATCGAACTTGAAACAAGTCTTTTATTATTAGACCCACTAACCAATACATTATTTACTATTTTATTTGACAAAAAAATGGGCGATATTATATATAACTTAAGTTTTTCTTCATTTTCTTTTATAAAAAAGAGTTGGTCAAGTTGATTTTTTTAACAGTATTTTAATATTCTTTATATTATGGTAAAGAATAAAAAAAAAATTGGCTAATGATACTTTTATATTTTCCCATCGTTTTCAATTTTTTTTTAAAATGCCCCTAGACACAAAGCGATTCGTTAAATTTCATTTTTTTTCATTAAGTTTAAACTTCATTTGAGTGTGTTTTGTTTTAATCATATTCTTTATATGCTTTTTATATTTTAATAGATTTATTTTTTATATCTTTTTTATTTTTTAACACTTTTTTTATCGTACGGGACTTGCTCGGTTAGAGCAGTTGAATCGACCGTTTTACCGGTTAGGCCGGTTAAATCGCTTATGGGCCTATGTCCAGTTAACCGTTCCTGTTAGATTTTGGGAACATTGGTTCCACTGCATTATCACCATCTTTCATTTTAAATGAGTTATATTGCTCTAATAGCAATTGCAGGTGAGTTTCAAATGATGTGTCATATTTTGCTCTTATTGCATCTAGCATTTTCTTAGATGTTTCATAATGTTCAAATACCTTAATAAGGTCATTTTGCATAAATGTTAATATTGATATTTTAGCTATGAGGTCATCTTCTAAAAACTTTTGTAACTTTTTCTTTTCTTCATCAGTTGGTTTATCACCAACTACTGGTGGGACTTCCTTTAATACATATAGAATTCTTTCTTAGAGATGAGATATTCCATTTTCCTCTTCTAAATGCCAAAGTTAGTCCCATTTAGTTTTTCTATTCTTGAAAGTTCAGCCATGACGATTTTATAGTCATTTACTAAGTTATGTGCGAGAGCCAAAATAGTTTCTAAGTTCTAGGAAAAATAAGATTTAAAAAAACTAACTAAATGGTACAAAAAATATTCAATATGTAGTCAATATCTATCACAAGTTACAATTACTTAATAACGAGTTCTAATTTACGATGACAAAGAAAAACTTTGGGCTAACTATCAATGCCAACTAATAATATCAAATTCTTCTAACAGACATTAAAATTTTAAGCAACCGAAGCTCGCAAAAAAGACTAGTATTTATGTTAAAGGAGTGCTAAACTATAATTTGCTCATTGGTTCCATGAAGCACAGTTTGACTTAACAGAGTCTAGTACCTATGGAGAGTTTCACTCATGAAACGACGTTAAATTGTTCCACGTCAAATAGAGTTCAACACAAAAAGAAAATGTATCACATAAAGAACGATGTTAAATTGTTCCACGTCATATAGAGTTCAACACAAAAAGAAAATGTATCATATAAGGAACGACGTTAAATTGTTCCACGTCATATAGAGTTCAACACAAAAAGAAAATGTATCATATAAAGAACGAGACTTGTAACATTTATGTAGAACCAAGCCATCAAGCTGCCACTTAGTTTTAAATATCAACAGAGATGGAGGAAAAAAATACGAGCAAAATTATAGTTTTGGCTAGTTTTGTTATGATACCAGTGATATTAAAAATTAATGGAGCGAGATCTGAAAGGATGTATCATGAGGCTAATAATCGCCCGGATTTTAATTAGAAACCATTTAGATAGAGGAGAGAAGCTTTATGTTTACAGGAGGCTATGTATTTTCCTTTTTGTTGTGTTTTTCTCTGTTTTTTTCCCATACTTATAAGGAAGAAGATGCTGTTCAAAGTTCATTTTTTTAACAGGTCTTTGAGAAACAAATTCCCTGATTTCATGGATGCTTATCCACACGAATGCTAGAAATCTTCGAGAAAATAAATTATTTATTTGTATATAGTATATTTAACAAAATCCTTTACAATGGATAAAGATAAATATACATGAGATTCCTCCCATAAAAATAGATGAGATCCATAAAAATAGGTGAGACAATGTGAGTTACGCGCCAACAAAGACCAAGGTCAGCTATGAACTAGTCACCAGATGAACTGGTTCGGTTAGATTCGAACGATTTCACAATTGGAGCCAAAACAATTATAAAAAATTCATTGAATTTTTTTTAAAACCATGATTATTTAATTCTTTGTCACACATTCAATTCACAATCTAAAATAGAATTGACCACAATAATAACATTACTAATTAAAACCAAATAAAACAAACAAAATAAACAAGTCAAAACATACAATCTAATACGAATATGAACAAGCAAGATGACTCAAAAGTCATCACCACTACCATCTCCTTGATCAAACTCATGCCACTGAGTGAACGAATTGAATGAATTTGGGTATTTAGGATCTTGAGAAGGTCACAAACTCCACCTGTTATATCAATTGAGGTACAATTTGGTAATTTGCCTGAACAAAGTAATGTTCAGAAGAAAAGAAGTTGTTTCAACCTAAACCAATTAAAAAATTGGATCTTAAAAATATTAAAACCAATACATCGTAACCATTTTTAAAATAAATTATAAAAGGATTGCATACTACGAGACCATTTATTTTTGTTACAAAGAGGTTACAATAGTTACTAGCCACTAGATGTTAAATTGGATGGCTTGAAGTATGTCAAAGTTCGAGATTTTTTTGTTTTAACTTTGAATCTAGTCAATGATACATTCACGACCGCTTAATTTAAATTGATGGACAAAAGTGATTAAGACTTCCTTATATTAAAGTAAACGATTTCTTTGTATACATTTCCAATAATAAAATACAAAACTTTTAAATAATAAAAATTTAGCAAATAGTTCCTTTCAAATCAGGAAAATTATGTAACAAATAAGTGAGACCACTAATAACAAAAAAAAAAAAAAGGAAAAAGAAACTGAAAAATGCTAATATAGAGTAAATAAATCACAAAAAGTCAAATATTTTCTGATAAATAACAAAAATTGTGAAGAATCAATAATGAAAATGAAAATACTAACTCAGATTAAAGAAAACAATAATTGAAAAAAAATCATTCGCAAATAAAAAATTGACTTCTTTTGTCTCAATTTTAAGAGTAAAAATACATATATGTTAAAAATAAACATATGAAAGTTGGACAATGTGATCTAGCCAAATACATATAGTTAAAATTTTCCTTTCTTTTTTTTATTCATACCGGCAAGAAAACTTATAGTTGTCTAATATTACAACTTTATTCATTTTTATTCATAAAATAAACCCTAATACAACCTAGGATATTCTCTTCCATACCATTACAATTTTTTACAACCATACACAAAAAACAATGCATGAAGAATCAAGAAACATAAGGCCATTATAATTACCGAATACCTTGCCTCGTGTTACCCTCAATCAATCTCTATACCTTCCTATTTTAAATAATCAACCTCTTTTCATAAATCCTTCATTTTTATTTATTTATTTTCAAATCAACTTGGTGGATTCCATCACAAGCCATACTCAAAGGGAAAGAGAAAATATGTGGGGCGTCCTGCACATGGCGCACACTGTGGGCCCCACGCCCCTACTTAATGAGCTCATATATGGTGGGCCCAAAGTCTTAATGGTCCCCACTCCCCAAAAAGAATTTTAGATTAATAAAATCAAATTTAGAAAACCAATATATATTTTTTTCTCTCTGAATTAAATAAATCTAGAAAATTAGTTTTTGCCTTTTTTTTTTTTTCCTTAGACTAAAATATTTAGAGAGATCCAAAAAATCATTTTAATTATATAAAATATAATCAAACATATTTAAGCATATTTGATGGGAATTGGATCTAAAAAGCTAGGAATATCACAAATATATCAAGGACTCCATTGCATCTAGAAAATGCATCTCACTGTCATGTTCTCAAATTGACCCAACTGATCCCATGACCCACAACCCCATCCCATAGATTACACGCTCCTCCCTGAGGATAAGTCCAGGCCCCATTCTAACACAATATGTCATGGGTCCTTCCAACACAGTGTAGTGTTGCAGCAAGACATCTCTTCGACACATGTACACGATATGCTCTCACCAAGAGGGCTGCTTCCCAGACGGCTATCTAATTTATATGTCGTGCGATGGTAATGATGACGACTTGGCCATTGTCCTCTCTAGCTAACCACCGCACTCAGGGGTGGTCGACCCTGGATTTTCACTCTTTGTGAAAAATCTTCTCTTAAAACCGTATATCCTTTATTTTAATTTTGGAAATAGAGAGAAAGTGTGTGTCGTTTCCCTTAGGGTGAGGGTATATGTGCAAGGTGACCTCAGTGCCCCCTAGGATAAAGATTGGGTGGTGCGGTGGAGCTGCTCGAACCAACAAAAGAAATGTGAGGTAGGGCTTACCTCATAGGGATTGGGTCGGATCCACCCAGGCGAGGTTGCCCTCTTAGATTCCGGTGCCTTGGAATGCCTACGAAAATCCCCCCGGCCTTTGTTTGGCTTAGTTTGGAATCTACGTCTTCACGACCCGACTATGCGCACTTGTATGGTTTGAGTTGCATGAACCCTTGGGCTTGTCTCTAAGCTTGTATGTGAGGCTTGGTTGGGTTAGACTAGGTGGGTTAAGGTTGGGTAGGTTAGACTAGTTGGGTTAATGTTGGGTAGGCTAACTTAAGTCTGGGGTTAGGCAACCACTCAATAAATTCGATAGCCTTCAGATGTCACCTCGCCTAGGAGGCGATACCGGAGATGGAAAAGGTACTAGGCATAAGGCCTAAGTACCCCGGAGACTTGGCACATGTGTCAATCCGTCGGGATGAACCCAAGCTTAACCTATACACAAAGCCTACTTAGAGAGTGGGCTAGGTGGTGGAGTTTCGTAAGGGAAGAGACCGGTGGTTAAGGGAGAGACCGATGGCAAGGTGGTGTAGGAGTAGGGTGGAGTATGAGTAAGTGTGGTGTATGGGCATGTATGGTGTATGGGTAGTTGTGGTGTGTGGGTAGGCGTGGTGTATAGGTAATAGGGAGTATGGATAACAAGGAGTATAGGTCGTAGGGAGTATGGGTGGTAAGGTATATGGGTGGTATGGTGTATGGAAGGGTGTGGGGTATAGTCTACGGTAAAAGTATAGTCCAACTAGGGAGTATGGTGGGAGAGAGGTATTTTTTCTTAAGCACAAAGTTTTCTCTCTCCTCACGTGTAGTAGATTTTCAAATAAGCACAAAGAAAACTACACACTTTCTCCTAGGTTTTGCCTTTTTTCACACAATTTTCAATCTTTTCAAACCCTTTCTAAAACTATTACACATTACAAAGCATGGGGTTTATATAGAGGTACCCCTTGAAACATGGGTGTACACTCAAAACCCCTGAGAATTGATGAAAAATAGAATAAAGTGAATTAAAAAGCAATCTCGAAATTATGGAAAAATGATTGAAAATGACTCTAAGAAAACATGTAAATGATATTTAGGTCTCAAAAAAAAGCCTCTTCCCATCAACATGGCTTGAGGCCTTCTTTTCGGGTTTTCCGATGATGTTATGGACAATATATTGTCATGAAAACATAGATCGAATTGAGATGATCATTTTGATATAAGATTTGCATGATGTTGACTTTTGATCATTTTTTTTGAAAATTTTTACTTTTTTGGTCAGCATGCAAACTTGAGTTTTCTTGGTTGCTCAATCTTGTCCAAAATGTCACTCTTGTGGTCTTCGTTTTGTGGTAAATCAAAGGGTAAGTCACCATGATCATTTTGCATCAAGAATCATACGATTTGGCCTCCAATTGACCATTTTGTGATTTTGGGAAGTTGCCGAAAAACCACTTTTCTGGCAACCCAAAAATTATGCCTTATTG
This sequence comes from Amborella trichopoda, assembly GCF_000471905.2. The sequence goes on from NW_006498102.1 coordinate 1,060,805, forward strand.
TAAGCCTTGGATGAGTGCCTTCCCGGACCTCCTTCATGGTCTATTTTATCTTAAATAGAAGTTCTTTGAGTCATGATCAAAATGACTCCATTATTTAATTTGTTTGTCGTTGGGGTTTTGAGTTATGATTGTTGGAGTGTTTGTTTGTCGTTGGGGTTTCGAGTTATGATTGTTGGAGTGATAGAACGTCATGCACTCATATTTTTTGCATAATGCCTTTTTATGCAACCTTTTCTTAAGATTTTTCTCGGGTCGATTATCGGCTTTTCTCATAGAGTATATCAAAAGTTAGTTCTCGTTGAGGAGAACAACATCTCAAAACTTGGGCTCTATCCGCCTTATGGTTGATGAGAAATGAGGGTTGCAAGACTGTCCCCTTCTTTAGAAGTTGCATCAATTTTATATTATTTTAGGTGACTGGTTTTGCTTGCATGCACCTGAATAGAAAACGACCTATCCATTTTAGGACAGTAGGATCTAGAAAAGTTTGTTTGGCCTGAAACTTGATAGTTAAAGGTTTTTCGGCCATATAAAGTTGTTTGCTATGTTCAGAAGACCATCTGAGATCACTTTTAGGGAATTTTGGCTATAGTGTAGCTTGCACACATATATCATGTCTTCGCCAGCTCGAGATGAAACTTGGGGAAGAACTTTAGAATGTTAAAGGCCACTCTCATTCACCTTTTGGGGCCGAGATGACACTATTATAGTGACTCTACAAAATTAGGCTTATTCAGTACGAGCTTCTGTAGTCCTTGTGCATATTTGGTACCTATGGGCTATGGTCGCAACTGCCTCATCTTTTATGCGCATTGGAAAGAAGTGCGTCAAAAATACGTGATAACAAGGGGTCACACCCAATCCCCTATCCAACCACCGTTGGCACAACTCTGACCTCATCAAGGAAAGACCCCATATTAAAACCTTTATCAATTGTGCACAAATGCCCAGGGCTACGGGGTTTTATACATCAACCTGAGCCATAACCCATCAAAACATAGGTGAGTCACGACATCAGTGATGCCTCACAGTTCAACCTAGAACATGCCACTCAGTCCTTCCGGACTACGCTCCCATTAGAGCTATCACAACACTATAGTCCTAGCTTTATATGCTGAAGGCATTTGATCATTGATAACAAAAGAATAAGTCCAAATACAAGATATCACACATCCAACAAAGTAGTTAAAAATCTGTAAATAATAATAAAAAAAAGAGTTAATGATCAGAAATCAATAAGTATACACTGTCATTCCTTGATTTGCTTGACCCGCTCCTCCTGTTGAGCTCGAACAACTTGAAAGAAGGTTTCTTTTAGCTGGGCCTCCGCATGATGAAGCTTATCTACCCAACTCGCAAAGCACTAATGAAAATTCATGTGAATAGCAATTGGCCTAAGGCCTCAATCAAATTTTCTCTCCTATTTTGCTCTTTTATGGGCTCTTTTCGACATGCTTCTCAGGGCACCTCAAGCTCCCTTATCTGTTCAGCTCTGTGCATTTGACATCACTTGCGGCTAGAAGTTTGACCTCGACCTCCTTGAATAAAGTGAGAAATTCCAAGGCTGCGTATTCATGCTTCTTTACTGCCTTCTTGCTCTTCTCAAAAATGCGCGTCTAAGGCCGTCTGAAAATCCAGAACTTTACGAGCATCTGCAGCATCAGAATTGATCAATGCCTTGATGTCTTGAACATCAAAACCCGATTGACTAATAAAATCCGCTACTGGTGTTAGGAAGGTGGAGGCCTTGCTAGGGTTAGAAATGGAATACTCAAGCAGGAAACGGAGGATAGAATGGGTAAATTCAATGATAGTCTTCTCATGGCTACTATGAAGAGCAAGAGAAGTTGTTGCGGTCGGCTACATGACTGTTAAAACCAAACTCTCTTTGGGAGCATTTACCTGTGTGACTCTCAACAAAATGACAGTTAATAGAATTAAGAAGAAGAAAACAAAATTAAGAAAAATCATAACTCCATGAGAAGATGATCTAAAAATTATATACGGGATCATTTGCCTAATCCTATCGAGCCTCACACAAATGTGGCTGAGTATGCGAATCAAATGTCTGGCTGCATCTTCAAGAATCTCTGCGACATATTTATAGTATAAGATCTCTCCTTCCTGATGCTTCATGAGGCAATAGAGATAAGCAATCTCATCGAAAGGGGACTCGTCACTATACCACTCAGTGTTTTCCTTGATGAACTCCTCTAAATATGATGATTTTGTAGCACCAAAGTCTAATGAACCATGGGCTTTGCTGGTTGCGCTTGCAAGTTGGTCAGTGTAGACACCCCCCCCTCAAATTTTGGCTAAGGGAATACCTGATGCCTTGATTCCCAGTCCAAAGGACCACTCAAACACTCATAGACCATAGTACACCTAAACCCAAGAGAATTATCCCAAAACTATATGAAACCTATCCCAAACTGTAGTAGACCTTGAAAGCTTTCCAATGATCTAAGAAATGTTGAATTGGGCATACGAATCAAAAGATATAAGCCTCAAAAGTTTCAAGGTCCAAAATAACCAAATTACCCCTGGATCCAGCTAGAACGCCTCGCACGACACGTCACTCCTCGTGCCGAGCCACACGAGGCTCCGTGCCTCGCGTGTCGCACACTTAATGGGCCCAAATGCAACCTGGTTGACCATGGACGTGTTTTGACTACGAATTTTTTATCAAAAAATCTGAAAAAATAAAGAAAATAATCTAATCCTTGTTGGCTATATGGCCTTTCAAGGCCTTAAATCCAAAAATCTTTCGCTCAGTGGGAGTATGAGAGAGAGTGAGTTTGGGTACTTGGAGAACTAGGACCCAAATTCAAATACCTTGAGTTACATGAGGCAATAAGTGTTTCACGATTAGAGAGAAAGATCTCTCGAGGATGTGTAGGGGTCACCTTCAAGTCAGGGCTATATTAATTAGTATGCCTCATGGTTGGTTTGATTGGGCTAGGGCTAAAAGAAGCCAAAGAGTAGGAAAGAACCTCAGTATTTTTCGAGTATAAGCATTGTGTGGAATGGTCATGACTTATGAGACATAAGTTTATACCAAGACACAAGACCACTCCACGTCATGTGCGCTTGCAATCGCATGGGAAGTCACCCTTCTAAAGTTTGATCCAACTAAGAAGAGCTATTGCACATGTGGTTTGAGATGACCCCTGCATTTAAGCACTTATGGGTCCCATGGGGTGCATTGCAAATATGATGTAAAACTTGATTACGGTGACTTTGATGTGACCAAATTATGGTCACTGCCATAGACTATGGAATATAAACATTGGGTCATCTTGAAATAAAGTGGAGCACCGTTCTAGACTAGCGCAATAGAGTACTCTAATACATAATATTAAGCCTAGAGATCTCATTTACCGTTGTCCCAGTTTATTTTGATGAGAAAAATGTATTCATGATGAAAAATCAATTAGGGATTTTTTTTGGAGTTCTTGAGAAATTTTTTATTTTTTTTAAATTAAACAAGCTCCCATTTTATATATTGTTTGGGAAAAATTCCAAATAAAGACATCTTGGTGGGGTCCATGTGGCACCCACGTAGCCATAGGGTGGCCACATGGCACCCCCCCCCCCCCCCCCACAGCCCTACCTATTGATGATGTCAACACTAAGGGGCTTGGTCCTCTTTTGGAATTTGTGAGATTGTTCTTTTATGTTATATAGTTTTCAATTAAAAACATTTGTTTTATAAGTTATTTAATCAATTTTGTCACGTGTTTTTTCACACATCTGATCTTGGTGTCATGTGTGCAAGGCTAAGGCTAATCAACATATTATGATTCCAAGCCTAACCCATGGGAGAATTTGAGGCTTTTTATGTGGCTACATCTCATTGGCCAAGTACACGAGAACTTTATAAAATGCCACTTTTCAATCGGCTAAGCTATAAGATATTTTTCTTATAACGATATATTTTTCATATAACCCTACAGGACTAGTGAGAAAATATTTTATGGGACAAGAACCTTATGGTAAAATGGCTACCCTAGGGTTTTTCATGGAGTGATAAAGATATGGAAATCGCATTCACTTATCTTGATGGTTAGATGTGGATGTGTGGCAAGGATCCATGTCTTCTTTTGTGCCACAAATGAAAAGTATCAAAGGTGTAGATTACTTCACTCACAACCACTTTACTATAGATACATAAGTTAGATTCATTAAACCCTAACCCTACATAATTGCAACTCTTAGGGGCCGTTTGGATACCTGGAAATATATTGTCTGTGAAATATATTACTGCCGTAATACATTACTTGCAAATGGATTGTTATTATTTGGGTCGTATTTAGATGCAACTTGAGAAATACATTGTTACTATTTTGCTATGTATGGAAGAAATATGGGAAATGCATTACCAACATTTTATTATTTCTTTCTTTTTTGTTAACAAAATTCCACAGAAATGCGAAATTAAAGTTATCATCACACTATTCCAAAAAGATTTTCTAATAATAACATCATCACTATTCCAAAAAGATTTTCTAATAATAACATGTACCATACTAAAGTCATGATGACACCATTTCCTACTTATTTTGTATGTCTTTGCTACTTACATGGAATCACATGTCTTCTAACATGATTAGACTTTGGTTTCAACATGATAAGTCATTGGAATAATATGATTAGAATAACATGATTTTATTGTGATAAACCTTATTTTTATTTATTTTCTATAGAAGTCTTTAAAATGTCTCTCTATATAATTTCAAATAAACAATAAATTTATGATACCAAATTCAAAATCTTTATAGTACAAGTTAAAAAATGGGAAGAAGTTTGGTTAGTAAACTAGAAGGTTTGGTAATTGCAGTAGAAAATTTTGAGGCATTGAAAGAGATTAAAGAGGTATCTTATTTCAATTGAGCTTTTACTAATCTCTTATGGGAATTATATTGTATGAACTTTTTTATTATGAGTGTGTAGGGCTTACCAGGGCTCTCCTGCTTTTCTCTTTTCAGATTAGTAGTAGCGACTCTCATGTTTCTCTCTCTTCAGGTTAGGAGCTGAAAGGAAAAAGCCAGATTAAAGAGAGAGGGAGCAACTTATGCAAACCCATTATTAGGGCTTAAGGGAGAGAGGGGGCGGGTTTAGAGAGGAAAGGAGCACATATTCAACCCAGTTATTATGGCTCAACCAGAGGGAGAGTAGGGCTTAAGATATGGCTCAAGAAGAGAGAGTAGACGTACCAGTGAATGAAGAAATAAGTTAATTAGACGAGTTTGAGAGAGAGAAAATGGCAGCTTACTATTTTTTTTATATGGGGATAGGGAAGAGAGAGAAGTGGGTAAAAGATTTCCCAAAGATTACCTGTTAAGGCTCGTAATAGATTTTTCATCCCTCAGTGATATTTTTTTTTGGGAAATATCGGGTAATCTCTTTTCATTTCCTTATTATTAAAGTGTACCCTGAAAATGTCATATTTCCGTATAATATATTGTCATGTAATAGATTTTCAAGTAAGTAAAAAAAAGAGAAAAAGATAAAGATATCCACACCCCTGCTTTGTATTTTAACCTTTGAGTTTCAACGCTTGAAGTGCAAGCTTCCATGGAGTTCCCATCTTCATATGGTGACTAACAAGTTACAGACTTTACACTTTGATGTAACCATATGGTTCATTTTCCTTTCATTTTGAGTGTTATCTTCTTCATATTTTGGCCGATGTAATTCTCAAATCTCAGTGCTTTCTTCATGCCATTAGCTTAAGTTTCCATGATTTTTTATGATCATATTAAATTATGCCATATCCCCTTCCATTTGTATATTTCAGATTAAAGTCTCATCTCCTAAACACCATTTCTTTCATGACTTTTTCTGCAATTTAGAGTGAATATATTAGATATATCAGTGAACATTTCATCCTCTTTGAAAATCCTACTAGCATAAGTATTTGAAAATTTGTTATATGATACACTACACCATGGCCACATTGTTGGATATATGTGAATCCATATTTCCAATAGGATAATTTGCGCTTTTATGAAGTTCCTATTTTTATGGGTGAAAAGCCTTAGATTTTAGGAAAGGCATTTACATGACACTTCGATTCCTTAATGGGCCGTTTGGATACCTGACAATCTATTACATGGAAACATATCACAAGGAAATATAAGATTTACCATGTTTGGGTACACTTCAATAATAAGAAAATAGAAATAAATTACACAATATTTCCTCAAAAAAACGTCAAATCTATTATGCAAATACGTCAAATCTATTACGCGTAGAATGACTGTGAAATCCATTACATGCTTAACAGGTAATCTAACTACGCATGTGTCTTACCCAAAAAAAATCCTCTATCTCCCATGATTCTCCCTCTCTCTTGTGCCATCCATTATCCCGCGATTCTCCCTCTTTTGTGTACATCCTCCCGCCATGCCATCCATTCTCCCACGATTCTCCCTCTCCTGTGTACATCCATTTCTGCTCCACTTATATGTGTTTCCACCCGCATCTATTTCTACACTCCTGTGCACATCCATTTATACATCCCTTTATCCCCAATTTAAGTTGTAACCCCCATATGAAGGGCTCAGCTTTCATATCAAAACAAAAATAATAAAAATAATAATTGGTAATCAATGAGAAATTACCCAACACGATCATAATAAAAAATTTCACCCAACATAATCCTCATAAGATATCAGTAGAAGCTCAATTGAAATAAGATACCTCTTTAGTCTCCTCCAATGCCTCAGAATTTTGAGCTGCAATATCAAACCTTATAGTTTACTAATCAAACTTCTTCTCATTTTTTACTAATCAAACTTTTTCTCATTTTTTAACTTGTACCATAATGATTTTGAATTTGGTATCATAAATTTATTGTTTATTTGAAATTATACAGAGAGACATTTGAAAGACTTCTATAAAAAATAAATAAAAATAAGGCTTATCACAATAAAATCATGTTATCCCAATCATATTATTCCTATGACTTATCAGGTTGAAACTAAAGTCTAATCATGTTAGAAGACATGTGATTCCATGTAAATGCCAAAGGCATGCAAAATAAGTAGGAAATAATGTCAGGATGACTTTAGAATAGTAAAAGTTACTATCAGAAAATCCTTTTGGAATGATAATGATATTATTATTAGAAAATCTTTTTGGAATAGTGTGATTATGACTTTAATTCTGCATGTAAGTGGAATTTTGTGACAAAAAAGAAAGAAATGATAGTTTATAGGCAAGTGTTGGTAAAATATTGGTAATGCATTTCCCATATTTCTTCTAGACATAGCCAAACAGTAGCAGCGTATTTCCCAGGTTGCATCTAAATACTATCCAAACATTAACAATCCATTCTAGGTAATGTATTACGACAGTAATATATTTCACAGACAATATATTTTCAGGTATCTAAACGACCCCTAAAGGATTCCTAATATCATAGGTATGAAATCTTTATGGTGCTCTCACGTGACCATGGTGAAGGAAAATATGAGTTCTAAATTCATATGGAGATTTATAGTTATCATATGGAAGATTTGGATTGGCCTCATGTGTAAACTCTTATGGGTCTCGTGGGTTATCTATAAAAGCTATGGTTTTGTAGAGAGAGAAGATATGTGGGAAAGGAAAAATCAGGAGAGAAAAGGTTAGATCTTGAGTCCTTAGGTGAGATTCTAGTGAGGGAAATACTTTGTTTTTAGGCTTGAGAGAGACTCATGTAAAATAGTGAGAGTTTGAGATATAAGAATCAAGATGTTCAATGGAGGCATATGCACCATCTCAGGTGTCGTACATGTTCCAAGTCTCAGAAGGAGCCTTTTGTCCTTGAGAAAATTTGATGAGTAAGGTTTAAAATTTACATGTGAAAATAAATGTCTAAAAATTTCAAAAGGAGCACTAGTGGTTGCGAAAGGAGAGTTAGCAGGCAATCAGTACAAACTTGTTGGTGAAACAATTTTGGGAGAGGCCAATATTGTAGAGGTGGACTCTGCCGTGATGTGGCATGCATGTTTGGGTCATATGTGTGAGCGTGGACTCAATGGTGCTTATCGATAAAAACCTTCTCCCTAGTTTAAAATATTTTAATTTTGATTTTTGTGAGTCATGCTTACGTAGAAAGCAAAGCAAATTGTATTTTATTTTATCCACCACTAAAAGTATGGATATTTTGAAATTGATTAATTCATTCACATGGGAATCACTTGTTGTTTCTATAGGGGTGTTATATATTTTGTCACTTTTATTTTAAGAAACGTGTGGGTTTATATGCTAAAAAATAAATATGATGCCGTCAGTTGTTTCCAAAAATTTAAGGCCTTAGTAGAAAACCAGAAAGGTAAGAACATCAAATGTCCAAGAATTGATAATGCGGAGAATCTTGGTCTGGTGAATCTAATAATTTTTGTAGTGAGCATGGTATTGTTAGGCAAATGACAGTTCTTAGAACATCTAAGCAAAATGGTGTTGCAGAGGGAATGGATTGCACCATTATGAAGCATACCAAGTATATGTTCAATATTGTGCGGTTAGAGCAATGTTTTTGGGCAGAAGCAGTTCATATAGCTTGTTTCGTAATCAATAGGTCTCCCAATTTTGCTATTGAAGAGGTTTGGATAGATAAACTTGCTGATTATACTTTTCTTCGTGCTTTTGGTTGTGATGCATATTCTTTGATTCCAAAGGAGAAAAGATCTGAGTTGGATAAAAAATCCAAGAAGTGTGTTTTTCTTGAATGTGTTGATGGTACAATGGGTGTAGGATCATATTGACCACAAGGTTATAATTAGCCGAGATGTTATTTTCAATGAAATTTCATGCAGAAAAAGAAAGATGAGCCAAATGCAAAAACTATTGAGGTCGAATGCACCCATGATAACCAACGAGATAGTGGTCAGGGCCAAGAACCTACATTGTCCAAGAGCTTGAAGAATATTTAGGTGATCTTGAATTAAGAAGATCTGATAAAACTAAAAAGGCTCATGTGAGGCTTAACAATTATGTCTTATCCTATACTTGCCTAACAGAGGAGGGTGAGTCAATTTATTTTCTTGAGGCATGTAAGTTCATTGAAGTCGGTTAATAAAGAAGATCTATGGAAGAAGAGATAGAGGCCCTGCAAAAAAATAAAACATGGGATCTTGTCGAACTACCAGAGAAGCGAAAGACAATTGCTTGCAAGTGGGTCTTCCAAAAGAAAAAAGGTCCTAATAAAACTATTGAAAGGAACAGAGCTAGATTGGTTGTGAAAGGGTATGCTCATAAATCACATATTGATTTTGATGAGATTGTTTCTCCTGTTGTGTGCATGTCCACTATTAGAGTTGTTTTGACTACAACTGCTATTCTTGATTTATAGTTGGAATAATTAGATGTGAAAACTGTATTTTTGCATGGTGACTTAAAGAAAAAATTTATATAACCCAACCTGAGGGTTTTATTGAGAAAGATAAAGAGAATTTGGTGTGTAGGGTCAACAAATCGTTGTATGGGTTGAAATAGGAGCCCAGGTGTTGGTACAAACAATTTGACTCTTTCATGTTGAGCTTGAATTTTTGTAGATGCGAAGCTAACCATTGCGCCTATTTTCATGGCTATGGTGATGGACGTTTTATTATCTTGTTATTATATGTCAATGATATAATTGTTGCAGGACCAAACAAACAGAATATTTCAACACTTAAAGCACAATTGGCTAGGTAATTTGAGATGAAAGAATTGGGGGCGGTTAACCAAATTCTTGGGATGAGTGTACTTATAAGGATAGGAAGAAAAGGAAAATTTGATTAACTCAAAAGAGTTATGTGGAGAGAGTTCTACGACGCTTCAATATGCAGAATGCCAAACCAGTTAGTACCCCATTTCTTATGCATATGAAGCTGTCTTCGAAACAAATTCCTAGCATCGAAGTAGAGAAGACACAGATGTTTCGAGTACCGTACTCATATGCAGTAGGGAGTCTCATGTTTGCCATGGTCAACACCAGACCTGACATAGTACAAGCAATGGGAGTTGTGAGAAAATATATGGCCAATCCTGGTCATGATCACTAGATCGTTGTGAAATGGATCCTTCGATATTTGAAGGAATTTGCAATGCTGGTATTTGTTACAATGGAATGGATTTGAAAGTCACTGGTTTTGTTTATTCAGATTTTACAAGTGACTTGGATAAATGAAGGTCTACTACTGGATATATTTTTTCTTTGGGAGGTGGTGCAGTTAGTTGGTTATCAAGGTTGCAATCTATGGTGGCATTGTCTTCTATAGAAGCTGAGTATATGCCACTTACTCATGCATCTAAAGAAGCAATTTGGCTAAACAGGTTACTTGGCGAGTTTTGAGTTGTACAAGAAGGTATACCGTTTTATTGTGATAACCAGAGTACCTGGTTTTTAGTAAGCAATCCAGCCTTCTGTAATAAGACTAAACATATTGATGTTTGGTATCATTTTATCCGTAATGTGGTAGAAGATAAAAAAGTATTATTGCAGAAAATTCATACTAATGACAATCCAGCAGATATGTTGACTAAGCCCATTGGGAAAGGAAAATTCACTTGGTGCAGAACTTCCTTGGGGCTTGTGGTTACTTGATGATTAGTAACCGGTGGGCAACAATTTTTGGGAGAAAACTAGTCACAATAAAAACATGTCTTCAAGTGGGAGAATTTTGTATATATGCGAATGCATATTTCCAATAGGATAGTTTTCACTTTTATAAAGTTCCTAATTTTATGGGTGAAAATCCTTAGATTTGGGAAAGGCGTTTACATGACACTTAGCTTCCTTAAAGGTTTTCTAATATCATGGGTATGAAATCTTTATGGTCTTCTCACGCTATCATGGTGGAGGAAAATATGAGTTCTAAATTCATATGTAGATTTATGGTTATCCTATGGAAGATTTGGATTGGCCTCACTTGTAGCCTCTTATGGGTCTCTTGAGTTCTCTATAAAAATCATGGTTTTGTAGAGAGAGAAGATATGTGAGCGAGAAAAAATCCAGAGAGAAAAATGTTACTTCTTTAGTATTTGGGTGGGTATTCTAGTGAGAAAAAGACCCAGATTTTGGGCTTTAGAGAGAGAGAGCATGTAATCCTTTGTCTTCTCCATGTTTACATGGTGTTTTGTTATTAGTGGAAGAGAGATATGCTGCCCCATGCTTATCGAACCACGTTAATCTTTGTGTCTCTTTTCTTTTTCTTTTTTGTACTATTTTTCTTTCGCTAGTTTTACTTAACCTTGCTTTTCATCCTCTACACAGATATATGTTTCTTGTCTAAGTCGATTGGTCTCCATCTCTTCGATTGTTTTGATCTTTAAAACTCAACATCTCTCTTTCTCGCTCTCTATCTCTCTCTCTCCCTCACACACACACACATTTTGAACATTTCTAAGTAGTAAGAATGCATGATTCTATAGTTAGAGTGAAGTAAACCCTTGAGTTTTTCAAGCCATCCATGCTTTATAATATGAAGTTTCTGAAAGATCTAACTCGTGATCTGGACATTAAGGGTTTAATTGTTGGCTTCCCTTTACATTTTTGGCACTCCATTCACCATGGTTTTAATTTCATATGAGTTGTGAGTCATTAAGTTTTGAATTCATATTGATCATGATGTATGTTTGATGATGGCAAAGTTACAAGTGGAGTCTATGAAGTTCTTATGTAAAATGACATAGTTTGCTTGTTTATGTATCAAGCGTTTTAAGATTTTATATTAGGGATACCATTGAGTTATAATATTGAATTTTCAAGTGATATTAAGGGCTCGTTTGGATCCTAGGGTAAACAAAACCATGTTTTGGATCATAACATGGTTATGCAAAACCTGGTTATGCCAAAACATGGTTATTGAGAAATGACTGTTTGGATAGCTTGTAGATAATACATAGGTTATGCAAATCCTTTGGGCCATCTATTTGTGTAACATGGGTTTACACTATTTAAGACACATTTGGTAGGTATGAAAAATTTTCAGGCAAAATATTTTCATGTGAATATTACGTTACACGTATTTGGTATGCAACAATATATATTAAAAAATTTCCCATTATAAAATTTTTAACCAAAACTTTAAGGAGAGAAATTATATCAAATTTTAGAGGAAAAAAATACCTAAAATTTTTTGAGATAATTTCTCTCTCTAAATTTTTGTTAAGTCATTTCTCTCTCTAAAACTTTATATAGTTTCACTCTCTAAAGTTTATACAGTTTCACTCTTTATACTATCTCTCTAATACTTGAAATTTAATGTAATTTCTCTTTATAATTTTTGAGGTAGTTCTTTTTCTAAAAAGTTTTAAGTTGTTTCTCTCTCTAAATTTTGATGTAGTTTCTCTCTCTTAAACTTAAAATTTGATATAGTTTCTCTCTCTAAAAATCATAAGATAGTTACTATCTAAAAAGTTTCTGTTGTTCATCTCACAAAAATTTTAAGATACTTTTTCTTTCTAAAACTTGATATTTTGAGAAGTTCTTCTCACTAAAAATTTTTAGATATTTCTCTTTCTAAAAAAATTTAAGTGGTTTTTCTCTCTAAAATTTGATATTGTATCACTCTGTAAAATTTTACAATAATTTCTCTCTAAAACTTGAAATTTGAGATAATTTCTTTTTCTAAAAAATTTCAGGTAATTTTTCTCTAAAATTTGATATAGTTTCTTTCTCTAAAATTTTAAGATTTATTTTCTCTTAAAAAATTGAAAATTTAGATAGTTTCTCTCTCTAAAAATTTTAGATAGTTTCTCTCTCTAAAGATTTTGGGAGTTTCTTTCTCTTAAAATTTGAGATACTTTCTCTATCTAAAACCTAAAATTTGAGATACTTTCTCCCTCTAAAATTTTTGAGATAGTTTCTCTCTCTAAAAATTCTCAAGTAACTTCTCTCTCTAAAATTGGATTAGTTGCTCTCTCTAAAGTTTTAAGATACTTTCTCTCTCTACAAATTCAAATTTGATACAATATTAATTTCTAAAATTCTTGAAATAGTTTATCTATAAAAAATTCAGGTAGTTTAGCGCTCTAGAATTTGATATATGTTATCCCTCTAAAATTTTAATATACTTTATTCATCTAAAATTTATATTTAATATAATTTATCTCTCTAAATTTTTTTAGAAAGGTTCTCTCTCTAAATTGTTTTACGCAATTTCTCTCTAAAATGTAATATAGTTTCTCTCTCTAAAATTTTAAAATACTTTCTCTCTTTGAAATTTAGAAGTGTTTTAAAAGCAATCTACATAGATTGTGATGCTGGCACTACCAGTGGACTAAAAAAAATCACATTTAAAAAGATCTGTATCGTTTCTGAGGACATATTTTGAGTGACCGCACATTCTCTACTTTTTCATAAATTTAACTCGGTTTTGCAAAGATTCAAGTTGATCTCTCTCTAAGATCGGCACATATCGGAGCGTAGCTAGTGTGACGCCTACTGTGGGTCCCTTGAGCTTCTAAACCTATGAAATTTTTCTTTAAAAACACTTCTTGAAATTTTACAATAGCTTTTTTTGGAAAAACATAAAATTCAGAGGGTAAAAAACACCAAGAAATCCACAAGAGAGCCCCATTTTTTTTATCCGAGGCTCACTACTTTGCCCGAGACACCCCGTATTGTGGTAGTTGCATAAGGCAACATTTGTCGTGCAGCCAGACACGGCCCGTGTCGCACTGTACGGACTACCCAAAAACAATTTTGGCAAATTCTCCCCACTTTTGGTGATTTTTGGCACTTTCTTATTCTCTATTTTTGTTTTTTGTAAAATAAAAAAAAAGGAAAAGGATAACAAAAATAGGATTTTCTTAGATTTCTTGTTGTTTATTTTATCAAATTTTGGTTTGCCTTATAGGTCTGCCTTGGATTTCTTCCTTTATCCTATCAAGACAAATATTTATATTTTACTGAAAGATAATTAAATAAAATAAGATAGTTTTGAAAATATTTCTTCTTATTAGATTCTATCTTCTCTTTTTAGAACTTATCTTCTTCTTTTTCTCCATAAAAAAGATGGACCTTTTTTCTCTCAATCTTTATCTTATTTAGAAACACCGTTATCTTCTGTAGAAGCATCTTTATTGTGTTTAGAGGCTTCTTTATCTTCTTTAGAAACATCTTTATCTCTTTTTTCAAAATACATCTTTATCTTATTTTCAAAGGCTTTAAGACTAAGTGGTATACCGATAAAGGTTTGGAAGTGCATGGTAGATATTGGCATTGACTGGCTGACGAAGTTGTTTAATAAGGTGATGAGAACAGAAAAAATGTCAGATGAATGAAAGAAAAGTATTGTGGTACCTATATACAATAACAAAAGAGACATACAAAATTGTGAGAACTATCGGGGGGATCAACCTTATAAGTCATACTATGAAGGTTTGGGAGAGAGTTATTGAACAATGCCTAAGGCATGAAACTAAGTGTATATGAAAATCAATTTGGTTTTATGCAAGGAAGGTCAACAACTGAGGCTATTTTCCTACTCAAGCAACTGATTTAGAAGTTTAGGGTGACTGGAAAAGACTTCCACATGATCTTTATTAATCTAGAGAAAGCTTATGATAGAGTGCCTCGAGATTTGATTTGGCAGGTGTTAGAAAAGAAAAAAGTTTCTAGATACTACATTGACTTGGTGAAAGATATATGATGGAGCGCTAACCAGTTTAAGAACAAATAGTGGAGAGACAAGTGAGTTTTCAATGACAATAGTTCTACATCAAGGGTCAAAATTGAGCTTGTAACTCTTTGTCTTAGTCATAGCTGACTTAACTAAGCACCTATAGGATGAGGTACCGTGGTGTATGTTGCTTGCAGATGATATAATTTTGATCAATGAGACCCGAAACAGTGTGAACACAAAATTAGCACTTTGGAAGGATGCTCTAGAATTCAAAGGTTTTAAAATTAGCCAGACTAAGACAGAGTATATGGAATGCAAGTTTAGTAATAATCGGAGTAGAGAAGAGGAAGTAGTTAAAATTGAAGGTTAGGAAGTACAAAAAATACCATACTTTCGATACTTTAAGTCAATAATCTAGGAAAATGGTGATATTGAAGATGTCACATACAGAATTAGAGCTGTGTGAGCAAAGTGAAGATGTGTAACTGGAATTTTATGTAATTGTTGTATACCAATGAAGCTGAAGAGCAAGTTCTATAGGACAGCTATGAGACCAGCTTAGATTTATGGAGATGAATGTTGGGTGGACAAAAAATAATATACCATAAAATGAATGTAGCAGAGATGAGGATGTTGGGATGGATGAATGACAAGACAAGAAGGGATAAAATTAAAAATGATTCCATTTGAGAGAATTTAAGAGTGGCACAAATAGGCGATAAGTTGGAAGAGAGTAGACTTAGGTGGGCTGGCCAAGTGTGGCGCTGACCAAGTACCATACCTATTAGGAGGTGCAAGTTAGTTCAAGTGAAAGGGCTTAAAAGGATAAGGGGTAGGACTAAAAGGACGTGGTTGGAAGTAGTTCAATAAGATATGGGAACTTAGAGCCTCACTGTGGATATGGCCTTTAATAGAGTAGAATGACGAACCAAAATTTGTGTAGCCTATCGCAATTAATTAGAAAAAGGTTATGATGAAGATGATGATCTAATTTTCTCAAATATACCAAAAAAGATAAATTCAAAAAATATTTTCGCGCATCTTTAGATTAGACCTTATCCTTTTTACCTTTGACCATATCTTGCTAGACTAGATCTTCTCTTTATTCATGCTTATCTTGCATTAGTGATTATGTTGTCTTTGAATGAGCCTCTTGATCACAGACTACATGCACACACATTACTGAGTTGATTTTCCACACTTACCACACGCTTCAAACAAACCAAAATCTTCAAAATTTCAAAATGTCCTATACCGACCAGGAGTCGTGCCAGAACCTAGCTTCGGACGTAGGGCATTGGGGTTATTCAGCATTGCAGCAATGCACCTCTCTGGGGAAACTCGATCATGAATGCAAACTCACTTCTAAGTAAGGACCGACTTCTCGTAGTTATTGTAGCTAAACTGTATGTGGTCTCCTATATCATCCTAACTCATTTAAGCTTTTTATTTAGTTATGAATGCCACTTAGCCAAACCTACCCATAGTAAGTAACAATGCGTCAAAAAAACTGGATGGGCCTCGATCTCATTGGAATCAGATGACCGCGTGAGGATACAGATGTGTGAGTCTGGCTCACGATCGTTCCCTCGAGAACCGCAATGTATGAGGTGCATATGCGAATATATATCAACTAATAAGAGAGGATTATGGGGTGTGAGGTGGGACTTACCTCACAATGGGTTCGTGACTCGCTCAGGCGTTTTGTATGTACCCTCTTAGATCACGATGGAAAGCCCCCTATCCTGAGGCTGGTTCAGCTCTAGTCCCCTTGCTCGCACTCTATGGCTCATGAACACACACACATAAGGTTGTCAGAAAAGTGGGTCAGAAGACCCTGACTTGCCATTAGAGATATATATATGTAAAACGATGGGGTGATATGAGACTGTTTGTCAGTTTGGCAGCCTTTTGGAGCCATCTTGTCAAACGGTATCATATGAGTAAACAAATAAATAAATAACATGAAGTGGGTGAAATTATAGTAGAAGAGATGGTGTGGGGGTTGAAGCAATAGAGAGTTAGGGAGAAAAGAAGGAGGAGTTTATAAGAGATGGGAGAAAAGGGTTTTAAGAGAGGAGGGAAGGGGAAAAGAGAATGAGGTAGAAAGAGAGAAGAAGAAGGACGAGAGAGAAAACAAGAAAGAGAGTGAGAGAAATCAAGAGGAAGAGAGAGAAGAAGAGAAAGAGGGAGAGCAAGAGAGAGATTGAGAGGAGGAGGAGAGAGAGAGCGAGAGAAAATGAGAGAGAGGAGGCGAGAGAAGAAGAGAGAGGCAGAGAGAAGAAGAGAGAGAGGAAGACAAAGAAATCGAGAGAGAGAGGAGAAAGAACGTGAAAAATCGAGCGAGAGAGGAAGGAGAGGGCAAGAGAGAAAGAGAGAGAGATCAAGAGGAGGAGAGAGAGGAAGGGAGAGCAAGAGAAATCGGAAGGAAAAAGAGAGAGCAAGAGAGAAAAAGAGCAAGAGAGAGATTGAGAGGAGGAGAGAGAAGCCGAGAGAAAGAGGGGTGGGTCATTGTTGAAGTAGAGAGAAAGAGAGTGAGAGTGAAGGAAGAATAGAAGGGGAGGGGTGGGCCAACAGCTTAACCATAGACTCGGTAGAGAGAGAGTGAGAGAGAGGGAAAAAGAGAGGGTGAGGGGTGGGTCAGTGGCTTAACTGTCGGCTCGATAGAGAGAGAGAGAAAGAAAAGAGGGTGAAGGTGAGAGCTGCCTGCTCGAAAGGGAGAGTGAAGGACAGAAGAAAAAGGAGGGGGGCTAAGGTGAGGAGCCGCCGGCTCGAACAAGCGAGAGAGAGAAAGAGAGAGAGAGAGATAGAGAGAAGAAAAAAAGGGGGTGAAGGTGAGGAGTCAACAGCATGGCTGCCGTCTCGAACGAGAGAGAGAGAGAAGGGAAGTAGAGAGAGAAAAGGGGAGAAAAGAGATAGAGAGATAAGAAAGAGAGAAGAGAAGGTGGGCCGACGGTGAGTCATGTGAGAGAGAGAAGAGAGAGAAAAAAGAGAAAGAGGAAGAAAGAATGAGAGAAAGAAGGGAGAAAAGAGAGAGTAGAGAGAGGAGAGAGAGAGGAGAGAGAAGAGAGAGAGGGATGGAGAGAAAGAGAGAAATAAAAGAGAGAGAAGAGAAGGTGGGCTGATGGATTAGCCACCGGTAAGGTTAGTTGTGAGAGAGAAGAGAGAGAAGAGAGAGAAGAAAGAGAGAAAGAGAACGATGAAGAAAGAGAGAGAAAGAGGGGAGAGAAGGGAGAGATGAGAGAGAGAAATGAGAGAAGAGAAGTTGGGTCGGTCGCTAGTAAGAGAGGGAGAGAGAAGGGAGAAAGAAGAAAGAGAGAAAGAGGAAGAAAGAGAGACAAAGATGGGAGAAAAGAGAGAGAGAAGAGAGGAGAGGGGAGGAGAAAAGAGAGAGAAGAGAGAAGAAAAGGTAGGCCGACGGCTTATCCATTAGCCCAGTTAGCCATGAGAGAGACAGAAAGAGAAAGAGGAAGAAAGAGAGAGAAAGAAAGGAGAGAAGAGAGAGAGGAGAGAAGGGGTTGAAGGCTTAGCCGTCGGCCCGGTTAGTCATGAGAGAGGGAGACGGAGAGGAGGAGGGAGAAAGAAGAAAGAGAGAGAAAGAGAAAGAGGAAGAAAGAGAGAAAGATGGGAGAAAAGAGAGAGGAGAGAGAGGGGAAGGAGAGAGAGGGAGAGAGGGAAAGGGGAGAGAGAGAAAAGAAGGCGAGCCGATAGCTTAGCTGCCATCCCAGTTAACCGTGGGGGAGAGAGAAGAAAGAGAGAGAAAGAGAAAGAGGAAGAATGAGAGATAAAGAGGGGAGAGAAGAAAGAGGAGAAAGGAGAGAGAAGAGAGAGGAGAAAAAGAGAGAAAGGATAGAGAAGAGAGAGGGAAGGAGAGAAAGAGAGAGAAAGGGGAGGGAAGAGAAAGAGGGAGAGAGAGAAAAGAAAGAGAGAAGAGAAAAGGCAGGCTAATGGCTTAGCAGCCGGCCCGCTTTGCCTTGAAAGAGAGATAGAGAAGAGAGAGAAAAGAAAGAACGAAAAAAGAGGAGAGAAAAGAAAGGGAGGAGAAAGAAAGGAGAGAGAAGAGAATGCGGCTCGACGACTAAGGTTAACAGTGAGAGAGAGAGAAGAGAGAAGAAAAGAGAAGAGAGAAAAAAAGAAGAAGAAAGTGGGGAGAAAACAAAGGGAGGAGAGAGAGAGAGAGAGGAGAGAGAAGAGAGAAGCGAAGGAAAGAGTAAGGGGTTACCTAGTAGGGTCCTTGGACCAGACCGGTAGCTAGGTTGAGAGTGAAGAGTTCCAGGTGAGAAGTGAGGGATTCCAAGTGGTAAGTGAGAAGTTCTAGAGGTAGTGGTTTATGGGCAAAGTTTTCTCTCTCCTCTCT
Source organism: Amborella trichopoda (assembly GCF_000471905.2). The sequence goes on from NW_006498102.1 coordinate 1,079,765, forward strand.
TTGGGTGAAAGGGGTAGAGAAAAAAATTGCAAACCAAGAGAAACTCAATTGACTTTTTAGCTTAAGGGCCAAGTCTCATTAATCTCTCATCCCCCTCATTTGAACTTAGGGTTACAAATTATTTTATAGCACCTCCTTGAAACAAGGGTGAATGCTCAAAACTAACCTAAATTGTTAAAAGATACATTTTCTATTATTTTAATTTGAATCCCAGTTTTAGGGAAAAATAATCATTTTGGGCCCATCCACAATCTCAAAAATGGTAAGATGGTCCCCAAACAGAGGCCATAGGCGATAGTGGTCATTTGGGGAAGTTTCGGGTCATTCCGACAAAAAGAATACCGCGAAAGTGATGGTATCGGCAAGGCGATCATTTTGACATATCGTTTTATCCTTTTATCGAAGTGTTGAGCTCTTAGCAAACTCTATCAAAAGATGGGGAATTTGTGATCTTAGATCTCGGATCTTATCCATTCCTTGGCGTTTTAAGTCTATCTTTCCATCGTGAAACGACGGGGAAGTCGTCACGATCGTTTGGTGACCAGAATGGCTTGATTTGGTGACCGGACCGCCACTTTTCGAATTAGGGAAGTTGTCAGAATATGGATTTCGATCACCGCAAAATACCTTTTCTTGCAACATGGAAATACAGCCTTTTTAATCACTTATCACGTATGATTTTTACTTTGGATCAAAGCCCTCGACATCACGATCGCAATGGACTAGTTTTCAAGTTGATCTAAGGTTGGGGCTTTGTGATATAACCATTTGATTGAAGAGATATCCTTTTTGTAAAAGTCTGCAACACATGAGTTTTCTCAAGCAATTTCTCTATAAGATTTCTTACGTCTAGAGTCGCACCATGGGCCCTGCCATATATCAAAACGTGCGTGCCGATGAGGCGAATATCCTCCTGAAATTTGAGCTTGATCTGACTTAGGATGAAAGAGTTATGGGCTTCAAACGTGATACTGAAATCATATTACACAGTTTTCATCAATGGCAACTGGTTCACCGAGGGTGCACCAGAATAACAGGTTACCGTTTTTGGGTAAGTTGGTCACATAATTGTCTAGAAGTGTTTGAATGAGCTGAAATTTGATATCTGAGGGTTTTCAGACCTCTTGAATCCAATGGAAGTGGTTTGGTATTCATCTGAAGATCTGGGGATAGGGCTATTGTTATAAGGTGAATTTTCAGCATGTAAGAGGTCGAATCTGCAAACTGGTCTTGTCTCTGATCGACCTTATTGTCGTCGGATCGCGACGAAACTTGGTGGGTATTCTTAGGGATTCAAGTGCTACCTCCACGTGCTTTTTGGGACCTATCGATTGCCTTTCAAAAGTTTGCTCCATATCAGGGTTTATTTCATTAGTGCTTCTGTGGTCCGCGGGCATTTTGGTACTTGTGGGACTAGGCAGTGATTGGTTTCCTCCTTATTCGTATCGAGGATAAAAGTGTCGAAAAATACCCTAAAACAACTTGCCCTGCCGAATGTTGTGCTTCGAGAGAAGCGAGAAAGACAACATTTGAAATCCAAATTGGTCCTCTGGCTTTCGTTTTTCTTCTCAGCCATTGGCATCAGCACGACTGACAAAGGGGGAATCATGCAAGCTTCTTCGCTAGGAGATGACCGAGGTTCTTCAACATCTGGGGGCCATGTTGAAGGGCTTGTAGACCCAGGGGTGTCAAGACTTTGAGGGGGAGATGAGAATTGAACTACTGGTGGGGCCCTTGCTTAAGGGCTTTCTTTCCACTTCAGGAGTCCTTCTTTTTTGTTCCAACAACTGGGGGCCTTGCTTAAGGGCTTGTTGACCCAATTAGTCAGAATCAGGGTTTGTCTGCAGTTGGGGGCCTTATTTAAGAGCTTCCTTCCCAACTAACCAGTCTTTCTTTTTTGTCTTTTGATGGGGGCCTTGCTTAAGGGCTTTCTTCCCACTTCAAGAGATGCTTGTGCTTTGGATAGATAGTCGAGGGCCTTAATTGGGCCAGGGTTTGGAGTTTATTTGATAGGTGGGGTGCCTCTTGGGGCCCCAGTCTATCGGATCCAATCAGGGGCTTTTTGTCGGCCATCATTAAAAGTCTGGACCATCGATAGGTGGGGATTTTGGCGAGGCGGTCTCTTTGGGGCTTGAAGCCCCAGTCTTACCGGGTCTAGTCAGGGGCTTTTTGTTGGTCATCCTGAAAAATCTAGACCATTAGCAACTGGGAACCTTAGGGAGACTGGTACCTTGGATGTCAATAGAGGTATTGGTCTGGCTTGACAGTCAATTGCATTTTGAGAGCATCTTCGACTGGTCTGCTTAACTTTCTTGTTTTTGGTGAGATTTTGAAAATGAACTCTTCATGGAGCTCCAGCTTGCCATCTTGTTGATTCTTCTGACTTTTGGGTTCTTCTCATGGATTGACTCATACTGTCAGAATTTTCTTAAGCTCTTTTTTGTTCCAGTAGCAGGGTACCCTCTTATGGGGGGGGAGGCGAGCGCTGCATCAACATGCTTATTGATTCAAATGGCCTTTCGGGTTTTCACTTGAACAGAGGGGTCAGCAGAGGCATAGAACGGTTTTCACCAACTTTCTTCTTTTATTAGGCTCTTTTACTCGTGACTTCATGGTCACGCACGCCTTCTTTTCTTTTTTTACTCACGGTGCCCTTTTAGGTTTTCACCGAGCCTGGTTTTCTTCTTTGCAGAACACTCTTACTCATGGTTTCGTGACCATGCCCGTCTGTCATTTTTACTCATGGTGCCCTTTCGGGTTTTCACTATGCTCATTTTTCTTGTTTGAGCATGTTTGTAAAATCGAACCGGAATAGTTAATCGGACATGGGCCTGGAAGCGGTTTAACCGGCATAACCGGTAAACCAGTCGATTCAACCGCTCTAACCGGGTAAATCCCGGGTGGTCAAAAAAGTGTTGAAAAAAAGAAAAAAAAAATCTACTAAAATATAAAAAGCATATAAATAATGATTAAAACAAAACGCATTCAAGTGATGTTGAAAATTAATGAAAAAAATGGATTTTAGCCTATTTTATATTTTTCAAGGGCTATTTTTAAAATTTTTTAAAGAAGATGGGAAAATATGAAAGTGAGTATTAATGACCAAAACAATATTTAATCATTACCATAATGTGAAGAATATTTTAAAATGCATTACAAATTAAATTCTTTATTTTTGCCAATTTATATACATTTTTTTGAATTTTTTTTTTTTAAATACCAGTTGATCACCCGAACTGCCCGAAACCGGAACTGGTTAATGACCGGTTTCGATCTAACCAAGTGGTTAGCTGTTAGATCAGGCGATTTTGCAAACATATATTTTTACCATGGTTACATGACCATATATGCTCATGTCTATTTATTTTATTTATATATATATATGTGGGTGATGGATGATGATGGAGGTGAACAGTGGTTTTGAGGGTGAAGATTGGGCAATTGGGTTAGTAACACTCATGATAATTTTAAATGAGGCTCAAAACATGGTAAGGGTTTGTTGAGGATTAAAGTGAGTTTGAAGCTGTTTGACTCACTGAGGAATGTAGTGAATTTTTATGAGAGATGAATGGGATGGTGATGGAGGGTGCAACTCACTGGGGAATAGAGTGAGTCTTCATGAATGATGGAGAGTTGATGGTGGGTTATGAAAGGTACGACTCACTAGGGACGATGTGAGCTCTTATGGGGGATGCATGGAGTGAGCATGGGATGATTCGACTCACTAGGGGTGGTGGTTTTGGTATTTTTAGGGGATACATGAGGATGACAGCTTGGGATAAATATTTAATGGGATGTTTGATGGTGTTTGGGAATTGGGATGTAATGGTAAGAGTGTAAAAATGTGTGAGATGAACGGGCATGTTAATGAGAGGGTGTTGAGAGGGGAGAGAAAGAAATACACAAACGAGGAGAGAAGTGCGTGCGTGTGAGAGAAAAGGTAAGTGTGTGAAGAAAGGAAGAGAGAAAGGTATTCACACATGTGAAAGGGGGAGGTAAGCGTACACATGCGAAAGCGAGAGAGAGAGAGGCACACAGGTGCGAGAGGGGGTGGGAGTGTGGGGGCTTGGGCCGGGGCAAGAGCCCACCTTAGCCCGTGTATGAAGAGGGGAGAGAGCGCATGCGATGGTGCACGAGAGAGAGGGTCCCGGGCCCAGGTTTGGGTGTAAGGCTTAGCCCGGCCCATTGAAGAAGAGGGGGGATGCACACCCGCGTGGAGGCGAGCATGAGAGAGAGGGTCTTGGGCTCTGGCATCAGACCTAGCTCGGCCCATTTGTGTCAAGGGAGAGGAGGAGAGAGAAAATAGGGTACATTGGGCCCGAAGGCTCGATTTGGCTGACGGATGGGGCCTTTCTTGCTCGACGAATTTTTCTGCACGTCCAAGCATCGGTTTTGTCTGATTCTGATGTCGTTTGACCCAAATTAACCATTTTGCCACTCCCCAAATTTTGATTTAAAGAAGCACCTTTAAGGGCAAAGATGTCTTTTGGTTTAATCCCTTTCCCAACTGCCGTTTTTCTTTTCTTGAAATGACCAAAAAGTGGTCATGGACTGGATTGGGATATAGGATTTATGGGGGGTTATGGAGGAAAGGTTAAAAAGGACCTTTTTTAAAGTGGGTATATAAGAGTGGGAGGGGGTTACTTTTGTCATTCTCTCATTTTAAAAATTGAAGTGAGAGAAAGTGGGGAGCCTTTTAGAGTGAGAAAGTGGGGTTTTTAAGCATGATTTAATGACGGGGACATCTGGCACTCGGGAGCTTGGTGAGCCCATTCTCTTCCGTAAATTTTTTGTCCTTCCATCCATCCTTCCTTAGCTTTTTATATGCCTTTTATTTTAACATTTGAGCATATATATTTTTGTGCTCTTTTAAGCATCTTAGCATCCCTTTGAGTATTTTTAACACTTAATTAGCACTTTTAATGCTTTTTGGGAATTTTGAGTGCTTTTTAAGTATTTCAAGTGCTTTTTTAACCTTTTAAGCACTTAATTAGCACTTTTAATGCTTTTTAGGTATTTTAAGTGCTTTTTAAGCGTTTTAAGCACTTTTTTAGCATTTTAGGTGCTATTCAAGTATTTTAAGCACTTTTTAAGTATTTTTTATACTTTTGAAGTACTTTTAACACTTCTTTGTCTTTTTTGATGCTTTTTTAGCATTTTCACTTGGATTTCGCCTGAACGAAAGGAGGCTCTACTGAGGTCCGTCTGGCTAGGTACGTCCCATAGTTCAGTTCCTGAGTATCCTCATGCCTTGAATTCTTTGGGCACCATTTTTATCAAAAGTCCGGTTTACAGGGGAGGTGCTGCTGAATTTTTGCCAAGCCATGTGTCTTCCTTCTTCTGATCTCTCCACGAGCCTTTGTGTATCCCCGAGTCATTTGTAACTTTGGTTTTTCTCGGTGTTTCTTCAGATGATGTGCCCCAAAGTAGGAATCCCCCTCGATTGGGTGAGCTTGGGACTGACTCTTTTATCGATGCCAGTCTTCTAAGAGCGGAGGCTCTATGGCTCACAAAGCATGCTCGTGCTTTACAATGGCCCCAGCGTGTCACTTTTGCTAGTGAAAGTAGTTGTTTTCTTGTCCAAGAAAATGAGGATGGGGAGTCTATTACTCGAGAAGAGAGAATCCCAATATTCCTCTTCCTGCATCGCGATTTGGCTTCTAGCGAGGATCTCCCCACCCTCGGGAAGCACATGGCCAAAACAACGTCGTTAATTTGGTCTCATGACAGACTTTGGCTGCAAAGGGAGCACCAATTTGTGAGGGGGTATAATCCTTGGACTCTTGAGGTGCTTCACGTTTGTGAGGATGTCCTTAGGCTTTCTTCTTTGCTCGCAGCGGTACAAAGTTCTGCAGGATACTTCGATCGCTGTCCGACCACCATGAAGACCCTTTTAGAGACTTGGAGTCATGTTAGCAATTCATGGCTCTTTGGTCATAGTGAGGGAGGCTGCTCTTGGACTTGTACTTTGTCGGTGGCCTACCTATGATGGGGGCTATGTATGATGAGTTTGTCTCGTAAAACTCAGTCATTTTTGGAAAAGAGCCATTGGGGGGTGAAACACCTCCCCTCGGCCTCCGAGAGATATTTGAGATCTACCAACTTCTTAGCTTACAGACCACTGATGGGCAAGTGAGCTTTGCTCGCTGGATCCGATTCTTTTATGGAGAGCACCTAGATGCTATTGAGCTCGAGTACTACGTTTTGGGTGGCAAAGGGAAAGAAAGCGCTAAAGTCGTTCGCACAACTTTCGTTCGTCAGTCTGTGATAGACGACGTTTATCTTATCACATACTTGCCTCTTTTCATATGCAAGTTTGCCCTTCCCGAGTCTAGCGATGTGATCCACCTAGGTCGTTTCTTCGTGGCCTGTGACATGGTGAGAGGGCGCTAGTATGCCTTGGCACAACCAGTGTTGTGCAGTATTTACCATGGCCTTGGGTCGATCTCTCGGGGGAAACCACACAGGGGAGGAGATGGGCTAGGGTTAGTAGGGACAGAGGCCTTCCCAAGGCATTTCAGGACAGCATTTCCAGTCCATTATCTGTTCGGCTGTCTTTCTGCGTACTTTCGTAGTACATACATGGTGAATGCCACTTTGTCCGGGACCATGTGCACTCAGCTTGTGAAGATTGCAGGTTAGAAGGCCAAATTCCAAACCCCTTGTCACGCATGAAGCCTTTTTGGAGGGGACTCATTCTTCACCTGTCGGAACCCGTTTCCTGTGGGTGGTTACATTGATCATGCTTTTCTTGACCAACTGGGTCATGAGTTAAATGGTGCCTCGACAGGTATCCCTGAATTGATGTTCCTTTTGAGTATAAGGGGGTGCATTTTGCCTTTTTGAACACTGTTTGGCTCAAAATTGGAGGCGTATTATCCTCACCGCTTTGCACGGTAACAAGGGCTAGACCAGGGGTGCCCATTCCCTATTATGTTTGAGAAGCGGTATGGAAAATAGGGTTTGAAGAGGAAGAAAGATGACTTAGGGACTTGCCGAGAGGTCTGGAAGGCAGTGCATGCAAGAACAGCTTGCGCAACCTGTCTTGATCTTAAGGAGGTGAACAAATTTGTTGTTCCCCATTATGGCAGGATGGGCCAAGCTAAAGAGGTTTACTGACATTGGAGGAGGATTACCAACAACTGGTACTAGCAAGTCAATCATCCTTAGGAGGGGGACAACAACACCTGGTGACATGACACCAAGCAGGGTAGGAATTTCAGGCTGCTTGCCTTCCAGAGGCCTTTCGAATTGGAGTACCCCCGTGACTGGGAGCAGCTTAGAGTCCCGCGTGCAATGGTGGTAGATGAGAGTCCCCACAAGTACTCGCACTTAAAGAGAGGACAGGGACCCTCTTTGATGACCTTTGCTCAATCTTTGAACAGAGACAGGGCAAAAAGGTTTGCAGTCTGGAAGGACGCCCGATCCAAGATTACAATCCCCTCATTGATACTAGCCCTCACTTTGCACTCGACACCGGCTTTCGCTATGATTGTGCTTCAGAAGGGAGAAGAAGAAGGGAAAGAAGCCAATGACTTCAGATGTGTCTGGGTTCGAGCATGCACAAGAGCCTTCTGCTCGACGAAAAAGTGTCAGATTGACTAGGTCAGCTCTTGGGTCCCAACGTTTGGCTAGTCTTTCTCTCCCAGCCTCGATTGAGACTGATGGCATGACCACGACTGTCGGGGAACACGCTGATTTTGTGTCAGATGTCACCTCTCAAGTTGTGATCCCGGTGCATGAGCGGCAACCGCTGCACCTAGTTCCTCTCAGAGGGCCAGCTTCGACTTGGGCTCCTTCTAGAAAGAGTCTGTAGAGTTGATGTGACCATTGATGATGGCATGGATGGCATTACAGGGGAGGGCCTTGATTACGACACCATGCTTGAGTCACCCATGGTCGCTTCTCACTTTGACACCACCGAAGTAGCTGAGGCCTTGGTCTTTTTGGCCTCCAACGTTGAGTCCCTCTCAGAGCCGGATGGGTCTTTAGGAGTGGGTATTGATGACATGCCTTTAGATATGGCTGATGCCTTTGCCACTTTTCCTTCGACTGAAGTGACTTCAGCTTTGAGCTCATCAACAATCAGCCCACCTTTTAATGGAAAGTCAGCCATGATCATGGGCATGCTACGGTTAGGTCTTCAATCATTGAAGGGGCGACCCCTTGCAGAACTCAGTCTTGGGATTGCCAATCTTTGTGTTGTGTTGCTGCCCTAAGTACTTTAGACTGTGAGAAGTCTTTACTCACTTTTGCAATCTTTTGTGCGAGCTGGAGAATTGGCGAGTAGAGGCCTTGAGAAAAGAGTCAGAGGCGAGTGAGCTACGAGGAGCTTAACTGGCCTCGTTGAAGGCCTCTCTTGCGCAGCATCGTGAGCAAGTAGATGTATACATCAAAAGGAAGGTTGCTCTGATATATCAAAAGTTCGACTTCAACAAGCAAGGGACAACCCATTTGACTAAGATGAGGGCCTTGAAGGTGGAGATACTGAGGATGACAGAAGAGTTCAGTGAGCTAAAGAGAGAAGTGGACCGGTTGAGAGCAAAGAGCCAGGTTTTATCTAACGAGCTGACCGGACTCAGTCGCACCCTCGAGTCTGAGACTACCTCCTTGTCACAGGTCACCCAAGCAGTGATTGATCTCAGGGAACGTGCGCAGAAGGATGTTGTGCACTTTGAGGCAGCAAGAGCAAAATCAGCAAGGTCGTTGATCGTTTATAAGGGCGCTCTTCTTCCCACCTTTCTTTTACTGCATTTCGCCCTTACTTGTATATGGATCTTGACAGGATACATGAAATGAAATACCACTTTTTTCTTATGCTTTAATCCACCTTTTCTAATTTTTGTGGTTTGCATTCTTTTTCCCTCAGTTGTTGTCTCTTTGAGAATGGTGAGCTATTGAGAGCCTCTTATGTGAACACGTTCACCCCCCACGTGTCTTTGACTTAAACACCCTTTCGGGTTTTCGTTCAAGCCCTTAGAGTGTGCTCCATTTCTGGTTTTTGCAAAGCCCAATGAGATTTTTTTTTTTTTGTGGAACTTTTTCCCATGGATTTTACACCATACTTGCCATTTTCTTATTTTTTCTCATGATGTCCTTTCCGATTTTACTCACGATAACTGATAATGCTACAGTGCCCCGTCATTTTTTGCTTTCTTTTCTTTTGACTTTCTTACCCATGACACCCTCTCGGGTTTTCGTCATGTCCGTCTTTCGAGGAAGCAACTTTTAGGTTCATGCTGCCGGGACCGTAATAGTAGTTTGTTTTAAGGTCATACACCAAGACCTGAGGGCATGTTTTAAGGTCTTGCCTTCGAGATCGTAATCGTAGTATGCAAGGGTCAATGAGAATCTAGCTTAGAGAGGGAAGGTTCAGAAGGTGGAGGTGAAGTGTTTTTGGGTGACTCGTGGAGGATCAACTTGAGAGAGTCGAAGTTCATGAAGTGAAGGGGATGTGGGTGAAGGTTCAAAAGATGGTGGTGATGAATTGGGAAGGGCCACCATACTGATTGTATGACAAACTTCATATTGTTGGGCAGAGGAGTGAGCAATCTGGTATATATGATCCCTATTCTCACGTCATGTTGAGCAGTAGCTACCTCAATGGCTTTGAATGGAGCAATCATCCCTTTGCCACCTTTTAGTGCTTGATTGGTCTTGGGCTCATAATCCATCTTCCTCATGATTTGATCGGCTTTGTGACTATAGAGACCCCATTCTTACAGCACCTTAGCATCTTTGTAGGGAGGTCTTTAGTGGCCCCAACCACCTCAGGATTTTGGGTCTCTGAAACGAACCTCAACAAAAGCTTCGAAGCTGTAAGTTTCAAGGGGACCTCCTCTACCTTAGTCTTTCCTTTTCTAATGACTTCAGGTTGACCAAGGAGTTCTTGAGCTTGCTTCCTTAGATTAACAATGGTGGCCTGCTCTAAGTGGGCGAACTGAGGAAGAAGAGTGTTACTAAGAGCTAGAGCTGGTGATGAGGGAGTCCCAGTTGTAACCGGGTGAATCAGATCCCCTCTGGTCAAGGAATTTGGAATGTGCAAGACTTTTTAAGAATCGCACATGTAAGCTGACCTTTGCGTAAGGTAAGTGTTGTCCTCCCCTCTTAAATAGGTTGGGATGTGTAAGACCTTGTGGTCGGCTTGGCTAGCCTCAATGGTTCGGCGTGATGGTTCTGCCTTTAGGAGGGGAATGGGAATATGCAAGACTTTTTGATAGTCTGGTGTGTAAGTGACCCTAAGTGCTAGAATGTCAATGTCCACGACTTCCTCATGCTTTGTAGCAGGTTCCGGTTCTGTTTTCACTATGTGTGACTCTGGAATCGGGAGAATGGGGGATGAGATTTACCCCTCATGGTATTCGGGTGGCTCTTCCAAGGGAGAGTAGGGGACATTTACATGAATTGAAGTTAGAGGGAGTATCCTACCATTCCTCTCCTGCCTTTGGGACCTATCAAGGAGCGCTCTTTCTACATCCTCTACATTATCATGAGAAGGCCCCTCCGCATTTTTTGCAGGATCAGCTCCTACGGGTGTCACAGGCTCTTGAGGTGACTCTAGGTTGGAAAAGTAGTACTTTGCATCTGCATAATGGATTTCAGCTATGGGAAAAGGTCATTTATCAACATAAAATGCATATTGCCTCCCTTCCCAGCTGTACATGAAGCATTGGTATAGTGTGGATAGCACCACCCCTTGATGATGCATCCAGGGACGACCAAGTAAGATGCTATATGAGGTATCTGTCTCAATCACAAGGAACTGGGCATAGTCGTTCAAGACATCGATTTTGAGATGGAGACAGATATTGCTAGTTGGCTTCTCCCCTGACTGATTGAACCCCTGTACCATGAGGGTTGTTGGTGTGAGATCTCCATGCCCCAACCCTATGCGAGTGAGAATTCTTCTTGGGATGAGGTTTACTACAGAACCTCCATCGAGCATTATTCGGCTGATATGATGGGCATGTAACTCACTAGTCACAAAGAGGGGACAATTGTGGAATTTCCCTCCCAACTGAAGGTCGTCGTTAGAGAAAGGGACGAGCACACAACTGTTAAGGATTCCTGGATCCACTTCGATCCGCTCAACTTCGATCTCGTATACTTCGAGATGTGAGAGAGCTTTTATGAGAGCCATGCGGTAGTTACCTGATAACATGAGAGCGTCATAAACACTTAATAGGGCAGGGAGTCTCCTTAGGTGTCCAACCACATCATACTTGACCTTGTCATCATTCGATTCATGGACTCTCGGGTTCGCCACTGGCTTTGATGATGTGGGAAATTGTGGGACGAGTTTAGGAGGATTGTTTACGAGTGTGGGATGGCTTAATTGCACAACCAGGGTAGGTTGAGCAAGTGTGGATTGCCTAGATTATGCATCCAGGAGGGGATAGACTGGCTTGATTATGCAGCCGGAGTAGGTGGAGGCTGGTCAGATGGGTCGATTGGAATGGGTGGAGGCTGTACTGCCGAGGCAGGTGGTGATAAAATCGAGGCTAGTGTGGCTTGAGAGGGTTGAGGGTTTATGAGGAAAGTCAAGGATGGATTTGGGTATGGAACTAATGACGGTTCGGGGTAGGAGGGGTGGTGGATTGAATGGAGTATATGGGTATGGAATTAGTGGCAGACCTGGGTATCTCAAGAGTTTTGGTTGCTTTAGCTTTTGTACGAGTGGCAGGAGCTTCTTCCCATATCTCAAATCGTCTGACTTGACTATTCCCCCAGTGACTTGCACCATATGGCATGCTTCATAAGAAGAGTAACTCTGCCCTTTCGTATCTCGTCATTGTTACTCTGGGTCAGGCTCAGAGGGCCATCGAGGCTTTATGAGTCTCGGGTTCCAATATCGCTTGATTAGCTCTTTAAAGGTGGGACGGGGTTTCTTCTTGGATTTGGAGGCTAGCGCATCAGCAACCGTTAAGAATCTGGTCGCTTGTGCTATCGTCTTTTTCACCTACTTGCGATGCCCCTTGCTAGCGTTACTGGTCTTAAGTTCCTCATCAAGGGCCTCAAAGTATGGGCATTCAAGAGTAATTTTTAAGAGAGATGGGATGAGAGAGGAAGGGTTTAAATAATCGGGGATAGAAGAGGGGAGAGAGCTTTTGGGGTCGCTACTCAAGTTGGACCGAGCCAAGTAGCTTTTGGGGTCATCACCTGTATTGGACTCAATGAGGTTTTTAACGTCTTCACTCTCATTGAACGAGATCAGGGTTCTGTTTACATCATAACCCTTATCGGGCGTGGGCAGGGGATCTTTACGATTGAGGTGCTTTTTAAGTCCTCACCCGTATCAGATGAGTGGGTGGAGACATGGGTAGATGTTCCCTTTGGGATGATTTCTTGACCGGTTTGTAAGTCCAGATCGTAGCCATCATCAGACAATGTGATTAGTTCGGGGAGGAAAACCTGTAAAGTTGGCAAAGGTGGATCAGGTGGGAGGAACACAGCTTCAATAGGGGTTTGTGGTATCCTTCTCCTTCAGTGAGCGACTTGCTTGGTCTGCCTATCTTTTCCTTTCTAATTGACAGAAATAGGCTGGCGAGGCGTGCAGGGTCTAGGCGTCATGTTTGCTTGACGAATTGCCTTCCTCTTCATGGACTTCATTGTACTTCGCCCCTCGTAAGTTTGCCATTGCGGTGAAGTAGAGGGCTCATCCGAGTCAGGACTCTCAAGGGGTGCACTTTCGCACGAGGTTCATTCTTGAGTGACTTCCTGTATCACCGAGCCAGGTTCTTGAGCATGCGTTTCGTGACTCAAGATTGAGACGTCCATGGCAATTCGCCCTCTTCTTATCTTCTCTTTAATCAGGCTCGAAAGCTAATACACTGAGATATGTCGTGGCCCACTATCTGATGGTATGGGCACGAAAGATCCTTGTCCCTTGAACTATGTGCCTGGGTTGCTGCAATGGATGAGGAGAGATCACTCCTTGGACCATCATGGAGAATATGGCGGGGAGAAGGTCGAGTGGCAACTCATTGGAATGCAACCCTTCAACTTGCTCTTCTTCCTAAACTACGACCATGTGAGAGGCTTCAGCCGTCCCAAACACCTTCTTGAATCTATCTGACTGTATTTAACCTTTCTGAATTAGTGCCTCAATGTGGTCCTTGAGAGTGAAGCAATCCTGGAATGGATGCCCCAACATCTGGTGATATGCACAATATCTCTTGTTATTTACCAGCCCGGATTTGTCTAGCCTTTTTGCCTCGAGAAGGGCAAGCATTCCTTATTCCAATAACATTTGGAGGAGTGTTGGAACCCACTCCTTGTCGAAGCTATGGACTTTGTTCCTCTTTTCTTCTCAATAGTCCCTTTGATAGAGGCCTTGAGGTGGTGGCACCTTGTTATAGGGTTGTGACTGTTGCTGCCCTTATTGAGGGGTCTCTTGATTTTTCAAAGGCAATAAGCCACTAGAAGTATCCAAGGTCTAAAGAAGGGTTTGGTCAACATCCTGTTTGGTCACGGAGACAGTGACTGATGCACTACTCGCACCCCTTTGTTGGTTGCTCCGAGGGCTAGTGCGATTATTGTTAGTTCATCGCCTGGCTCCCCCATATAAGGTTCGCAACGAGGCTCCTTCGTGGTGCTTAAAAAAGCTTTCTATAAGAACTGCCTTGGAAATCAGATCCGAAATAGTAGAGGGGTTCGAGGCTTCAACATGCAGCGAGATCTCAGGTCGCATATTGCGGACACAAGTCTATATTGCGTCGATCTCTGACATAGGGTTGCCTTGGTATGTGACCAAGTCTTTCCACCTGGCAATGAATTGATCAACGGGCTCGTCTGGACCTTGGGTCATGATAAGCAGTTATATGATCTGTACTTCCCTCTCAACCTTGTAGAAACGCTTATAGAACAAATGGTCCATTTCCTCTCAGGTTTGAATAAAGTTTGGAGGGAGACGAGCATATCATCTGAATGTCGGTCCATCTAGGGTCTCCACGCATTGATGGAGAAGGAGTTTATCGTCTAAGGCCATTTCTTGGCATGCTGATATAAGTACGCAATATGCTGGTGGGGTGAGCCCGTACCATTGAAGACTAGGAGTCTCCCTTTCTGGTAGTTTGTCAAGAACGACAATAAGTCGATGAATGCAAGGTAGGGCTTTTGATAAAGAGTTGTCTCCTGCACCCCAGGGATCCATTTGTTTCGTAGGCTGTGGTTGACCATGGCATCAATGCCAGCCTCTGTAACTTCGTGAGGGAGGGCTTGAGATGGCATTAGGGGATAACCATACGTCGACGGTGGAGGAGGTTACCTAGGGAGCTCATCTGTGGAGTGGGACAGCTGTGGCGAATTGGCCCCATGGTGGGATAAGTTAGTTGGAGGCCTGACGTTTTCCACCTGATTAAGCCTCTCCACCATTCGATTGATGACCTCTTCAAGTTGGGCTACGTGATCTTGAGGCTCATCATTGGTTTGATTAATAACCATGACCTCAACCCTCTCCTCGAGGAAGGATGTCTCAGGCATAGCAGGGGCTCTGTGCTGCTAGGAGACTTCGTCCGAGAGGCCAGTCAGAAGGGGTTGGGCGTGCCCCGACTGAGCTTGGGCTTTGTTGGTAGACCTGTCATCATCAGTTCGTGACGGTCTTAGGACCGTGGATTCTGACGGCTGGGGTCATCTCCCACAACTTCAATAACCATGCATTGCTACCCCTTCTCGTTTTGGATTTCGTTGCCATCTGCAACAGGTAGAAGGGATTCTCTTTAAGGGGGTCAATAGGTTCAAGCACTGCCGGTGCCTCGGGCTTCTCCCTTTGAATGAGCCGCACACCCTTCTTGTGCTTGATTCTCAAATTCCAGTATACCTTCTCCCAAAACTAGAACTGAGAGCAGGATTGCAGACAGTTGACTCTTCTTAAGGAGGCCAAGGCCACCTCCATCATTCGAGGCAGGGAATGAATACCTGAGAGGGCCGATTCTACAGCTTCCTTGAGCAGCCCTGGTTTGATTGTGAGGGATGGGAGAGATTGAACTTCCTTTACCATTGGAGCTCTACCCCGAGCTCGTTTTTGAGAGCCAATGGTCATATGTGAATGTTGAGGGGACTAAAGAAGAGTACTCGGTAGAAACATCTTCGAATACCACATGGCCAATGGTCTTGACGGAATAGACGGGGTGAACAAGGGATCTGGCACGCACCAGTGGCCTTTACCCTTGGCGCTTGAGGCTATCCGAGGGTTGCATGCGTGTGCACGACTTACAGAGGGCTTCCGGGTGACTTGGGAGTTAGCCCCTGCTTGATCAAGAGGCTCGGCTTTAAGAATGTCGATCCCACAAGCCGTTGTACATGATGAAGCAGTCTTGTGACCACCCCTCATGGGATATGCAGATATGTCCGAGTGAGGTCGACGTGGAGGTCTGGCTTTGGTACCACCCAAAGCTGAGTGATAGAGATGCAACATGCTTTGTGAGGCAACCTTTGGGTCGCTACGTGTGTGGGGCTAGGTCTTAAGAGAGCCAGCTTTTGATGGTGGATAGGGGGAGTCTTGGGGCTGCTTCGAGATGTGGACCTGGCGACTGTGCCGCTAGTCTTTGCAAGTGGGTGAGAGGGAGTGGCTTTGAAGCCTCCCATTTGTGTCGAACCATTAGAAGTGGTGGCTCAGAATGACTGAGAGTGGGGGGTGGCCGCATGATAACCCACATAGGCAATGACAGGCATTCTACCAATTGCAGAAGATAGATAGGTGGCCTTTCGGCTGCCCCGAGCAGTGGTACCGGCAAGTAACTTGTCGAGAACTAAGTGAATGTTAGAAGAGGTGGTTGTAGTACCACCGATGCAAGTGACACCAACGGGTGAGATGTTGATGCCGGTAGATGCAGAATAAGGGACTTGAGAGTCCCTTCTTACCCCAAGCTGGGTGAGAACCCGAAAGCACGAGACTTGGTTGACACTCAAAAGAAACGTAGGGAGCGAGGTTCGTGGAACCCCGCCCCAAGGGACAAACTCACGAGTGTAGGGAGGACGAAATCCTCAACTCGAACGTAGGGACTAAATAATCCCGAAGACATGTGTGAGTGTGTGTGAAGAGCAAAATTCTTGGATAGCAGACTAAACTAGCAATGGGGTAGCGATGTCCCCAATGGAGTCACCAAGCTGGTTGGGCCACAATCTCGTTGAGTCGGATGATCACACGGGGATCCAGATGTGTGGGTCCGGCTCGAGATTGCTCTCTCGAGAACTATGGTGTGTGAAATGCACATGCAGACAGGTACCAACTAATGAGAGAGGATTATGGGGTGTGAGGTGGGATATAACTGGTGATGGGTTCGTGACACACTCAAGCGTTTTGTGGGCACCCTCTTAGATCACGATAGAAAGCCCCCGAGCATGAGGCTGGTTCGGCTCTAGCCCCCTTGCTCGCATTCTATGGCTCATGAACACACACATACATAAAGTTGCCAGACAATTGGGTCAAAAGACCTTGATTTGCCATTAGAGAGATATATATGTAAAATGATGGGGTGAAAAAAAAGATTGTTTGTCAATTTGACAGCCTTTCAACGTCGTCTTGTCAAACGGTCTCATATGAGTAAATAAATAAATAAATAACATGAAGTGGGTGAAATGATAGTAGAAGATATGGTGTGGAGGTTGAAGCAGTATAGGGTAGGGACAAAAAGAAGGGTTTATAAGAGATGGGAGAAAATGGTTTTGAGAGAGGAGGGAAGGGGAAAAGAGAATGAGGTAGAAAGAGGAAAGAAGGAGGAGATAGAGAACGAGAAAGAGAGAACGAGAGAAACCGAGAGAAAGAGAGAGAGCGAGAGAATGAGGGAGAGCAAGAGAGAGATCAAGAGGAGGAGAGAGAGAGGGAAAGAGAGCAAGGAAGCGGTAAAGCAAGAGAAAATGAGAGACAGGATGAGAGAGAGAGGCCAAGAGAAGAAAAGAGAGAGGAAGAGAGGGCTAAGAGAAGAAGAGAGAGAGGAAGAGGGAGAGCGAGAAAAACTGAGTGAGAGAGTGAAAGAAATCGAGGGAGAGAGAGGGAAGGAGAGAAAGAGAGAGCGCAAGAGAGAGATCGAGAGAGAAAGAGACCAAGAGAGAGATTGGGAGGAGGAGAGAGAGATCAAAAGAAAGAGAGAGATTGAGAGGAGAGAGAGAGAGCAGAAGAAAGAGAGAGAGAGCGAGAGAGGGAAAAAGAGCACGAGAGATCGAGAGGAGAGAGAAGCTGAGAGAAAGAGGGGTGGGCCGACGGCTCAACTGCTGGCTCGATAGAGGCAAAGACAGAAAGCAAGGGAGGAAGCGAGGTAGAGGGGTGGGTCAGTGACTTAGCTGTTGATTCGGTAGAGAGAGTGAGTGAAAGCGAGGGAATAAGAGACGGAGAGGGGTGGGCTGATGGCTATTAGAGAGAGAGAAAGAAAGAACGGTGTAAGTGAGGAGCCGATGGCTCAAAAGGGAGAGAGAGGGAGAGAAGAAAAAGGGAGTGAAGCTGCGGAGTCGATGACTCGAACGAGAGAGAGAGAGAAGAAAAAAAGTGGGTAAAGGTGATAAGTCGGACGGCTCGAATGAAAGAGAGAGAGAGAGGAAAGAGAGAGAGGGAGATAGAGGGGAAGGAGAGAGAGAAGGGGAGGGAAAAAGAGATAGAGAGAAGAGAAGGTGGGCCGACGGCTAGTTAGTCACGAGGGAGAGAGAAGAAAGAGAGAGAAAGAGAAAGAGGAAGAAAAACCAAGAGAAAGAGGGGAGAAAAGAGAGAGGAGAGAGATAGAGGAAAGAGAGAAAATAGAAGGAAGAAGAGAAAGAGAGAAGAGAAAGCGAGCTGGCGGCTTAGCCACCGACATAGTTAGTCATGAGAAGAGAGAGAACAAAAAAGAAGAAAAGAGAGAGAGATATATATATATATAAAGAGATTAGAGAAGAGAGAGAGGAGAGAGAGAAAGGAGAGAAGAGAAGGAGGGTCGACGACCGGTTAGTCGTGAGAGAGGGAGAGAGAAGAAAGAAGAAAGAAGAAAGAGAAAGAGGAAGAAGCAGAAAGAAAGATGAGAGAAAAGAGAGAGGAGAGAGAGGGGAGGAGAGGAGAGAGAGAAATGAAAGAGAGAGAAGAAAATACGAGCAGATGGCTTAGCCATCGGCCCGGTTAGTCGTGAGAGTGAGAGAGAAGAGAGAGAAAAAAGATAGAGAAAGAGAAAGAGGAAGAAAGAGAGACAAAAGAGGAGAGATAAGAGAGAGAGGAGAGAAAAATAAGAGAAGAGATGGGGGCCGACAGCTTAGCCGTCAGCTCGGTTAGTCGTGAGAGGGGAAAGAGAAGGGAGAAATAAGAAAGAGAGAAAGAGGAAGAAAGAGAGAAAGATGGGAGAAAAGAGAGAAAGGAGAGAAGGGAAGGAGAGAGAGAGAAAGGGGAAGGGGAGAGAGAGAAGAGAAGGCAAGTCGGTAGCTTAACCGCCGGCCTGGTTAGCTGTGAGAGAGAGAGGGAGAAGAGAGAGAAGAAAGAGAGAGAAAGAGAAAGATGAAGAATAAGGGGAGAGAAGAGAGAGGAGAAAGAGAGAGAAAGGAGAGAGGAGAGAGAGAAAGTGAAGGGGAGAGAAAGAGAGGGAGAGAGAAAAGAAAGAGAGAAGAGAAAAGGTGGGTCGACGGCTTAGCGGCCGGCTCGGTTAACCGTGAGAGAGAGAGAAGAAAGAAAGAAGAAAGAGGGTAGAAAATAAAGGGAAGAGAGAGAAGGAGAGAGAAGAGAGAGAAGAGAAAGCAGGCATACAGCTCCAGCTTGATTAACCGTGAGAAAGAGAAGAAAGAGAGAAGAAAATAAAGAGAGGAGAGAGAGAAAGGAGAGAGATGAGAGAGAGAAGAGAAGGTGTCGCTAGCTCGATTAACTGTGAGAGAGAGAGAAGAAAATGAGAGAAAGAGAAGAAGGGAGGAGAGAGAAAGAGCAAGGGGTTACCTATTGGGGTCCTTGGACCGGAACGGTGGCTAGGTTGGAAGTGAAGAGTTTCAAATGGGAATTGAGGGATTCCAAGTGAGAAGTGAGAAGTTCTAGGGGTAGTGGTTTATGGAAAAAAATTTCTCTCTCCTCTTTTTGGATGAAAGGGATAGAGAAAAATATTGCAAACTAAGGGAAACTCAATTGATTTTTGAGCCTATGGATCAAGTCTCATTAATCTTTCATCCCCCTCCTTTGAACTTAGGGTTACAAATGATTATATAGCACCCCCTTGAAACAACGGTGGATGCTCAAAACTAACCTAAATTGTTAAAAAATACATTTTCTACAAATTAAATTTGAATTCCTTTTTTGGGGCAAAATGACCATTTTGCCCCTACCCACAATCACAAAAATGGCAAGCTGATCCATGAAAAGGGACCATAGGCTACGGTCATCATCTGGGGCCCATTCTGGGCCTTTCCGGCAACCTTTCCACAAAAGGAATACTGCAAAAGTGATGGTCACAGCAAGATGATCGTTTTGACATATCATTTGATACTCGAATTGAAGTGTTGAGCTCTTGGTAAAATCTATCAAAAGATGGAGAAATTGCGATCTTAGATCTCGGATCTTGTCCATTCCTTGGCGTTTTAGTTCGATCTTTCCATCGTGAAATGACAGGGAAGTTGTCACGATCGTTTGATGACAAGAATGGTTCGATTTGGTGACCGGACCTCCACTTTCCGAATTAGGGAAGTTGCTGGAATATGGATTCCGGTCGCCAAAAAATACCCTTTCTTACAACTTAAGAATGCAGCCTCTTGGTTCACTTATCACATATGATATTTACTTTTGATCGAAGCCCTCGACGTCACTGTCTTAATAGACCCATTTTCAAGTAGATCAAACGTCGAGGCTCCGTGATATGACAGTTTGATTGAAGGGATCTCCTCTTTGCAAAAATTTGCAACACATGAGTTTTCTTAAGTGACTTCTCCATAAGATTTCTTCCATCTCGGGTGGCAACATGGGTCGTGCCATATATGAAAACGTGCGCGCCAACGAGAAGAAGATCCTCCTGAAATTTAAGCATGATTTGACTTAAGATGAAAGAGTTATGGTATTTCAAAGGTGATCCCGAAATCATATTACATAGTTTTCATAAATGGAAACTGGTACACCGAGGGTGCACCAGAATAATGTGTAACTAACCCTTTTTGGGTAAGTTGGCCACAAAATAATCCAAAATTGTCAGAATTAGCTGAAATTTGATATGTGGGGGTTTTCGAACCTTCTAAATCCAATTGTAGTGGTCTGGTGTTCATCTGAAGCTCCTGTTATATTGCTGTATTTATCAGGTGCATTTTCAGCATGTTAGAGGCCGAATCTGAAAACGGGTTTTGCCTCTGAGCCACCTTATCATCGTCGGATCGCTACGAAACTTAGCGGGTGTTCTTAGGAGTCAAGTGCTACCTAAACATGATTTTTGGGACCCATCTATCGACTTTCAAAAGTTCGCTCAAGATCAGGGTTTATTTCATCAGTGCTTCCGTGGTCCGCGGGCATTTTGATACCCGCGTGCGTAATCCATGATTGGCTTCCTCCTTATTCGCATTGGGGATACAAGTGTAAAAAAAGATGCTAAAACACAAACCTATTTTGATTGCTTCCTGTGTTGCACAGTAAGTCCAGTTGCCATGGTTGTAGTCCATGGCGACTCAGATACTGAGTATATTGCATCATCTAGACCACTTAATTTTACTAGTTCTACAAGACCTCTTGACTCAGTTCTCTAGGCCTACCCTACTTCAGGCCAATCAAGGTCAAGTTCCAATGAGTCCATAATCCCACACCCAGGGCTGAACCTAGCTAGCCTACTTATCATTTAGTTGAGCCTTGTAGTCCAGCAAATTTGCATGGCTTGAGCCACCCAAAATAGTTAGGGCATTCGCCTCGAGGCTAAAGAATCAATGTTGAAATCCCCTTCATCCTTTAAGCCTAGGGGAGATGCTGCCCAATCAGGGGCACATCACCCACAAATGTCTCAATCTAGGGGAAAGGCTTGCTCATCCTCCAAGACTAGGGGAGATTCACCCCAACTAGGATCGCATCACCCACAAATGTCCAGCTCGCTCCAGGGGAGATGGTACCCAACTAGGGCTGCATCACTCATAAATCTCTCAGTCTAGGGGAAATGCTGCCGAATCGGTGGTTCATCCCACACCATCATCCAAGGTTAAGGGAAATGCTGCCCAATTAGGGTCGCACTTCCCATAAATGTCTAATTCTAGGAAAGATGCTATCGAAAATTTACACCATCGACAACACCCCGGTCCCCCTAACTGGCTCGACTTACGTTGTCAACTAGATCTAAGCCGTCCCACTCAAGGCGAGAATCTAACCCAACCAGGTCAAGGTCTTTCAAGGACCCATTCTAGGGGCTCTAGAAGTCAAAATTGGGGTCGTCATGGCTCATCCAATGGGGACAAGCACCTCGAGTTCCCTAGGTTTGATCTAGGTCTCCCTGAGTTCTATGATTCCTTTGCAACTGAAGACATAAAAAACCGTCCTTAGGTCAAGGTTTGCTTCATGCATGCTAGCCTTGTTGAGCCACGTGCCCCACCTAGGGCCTCAAGTCACCGTTCTGATCAGAGTCAGGGAGCTTCTCTTGCCCCTGACCAGGAAAGTTATGTAAGTTCAACCCCGTCGATAAGTCGGCATTGCCAAACTTGCCATCCTATGCCTCTTGTAGAATTGGCTCGGCCATGGGACCATCAGTCCAAACCTAACCTTCTCAAGTCATGTATTGTCAACCACCGGTGCAGCTTCTTCAGGTTGCCTCGATCCCATACCATTACTCCAAGGTGGCTTATTCAACCCTTATACCAACTCAAGATCCTCCAAGTCAGGCGTACCAATTGGCTCCATATCCTCCAGCCGCACCATCGGCCTCCAATCACCCTTACCCTGAATATCATGGACACCATGCCTCGGTACTTCACTTCTAGTTCCCGACCCTGACTTATCAACCCCGGCTCCTCCAATCTAAGTCACTTCTCAAACCTATCAATACTATCCCTCGATCTAGGCAACTCCACCAGCATTGATTCCATATTAGGCTTTGATCGCCTCGGCTCAAGCACCGTCACATATGAAATTCTGTACCAGGCTCCAGCCGCTTGGCTCAGACACCTTTTCCTACGCTGGTTCCATGTCAGGCTCCAACTGCCCCGACTCAAGCCTCCTCACTTGTGTCCCCTCCTAATGCGGCTCCAACGACCTTGCAGTTCAGCCTGCTCCTAGTCCCGTGTAGCCCACATCAGCTGCATCTCTTGCACACCAAACTGTGCCATCAATTTCGGGCAACCAACAGACCCTTGAGGTTAAGACCCTCAGGGAGTAGGTTGCAATCAAGAAAAACATAGGCGAGTGATTCCCCGACTTTACCAGTCGATTACAGGAATGCACATCAAAGGTAATTGATTGTGTACTTCTTAAGACCTCTCAAATGAGCATGTGCCTGGAGAATTCTCTATCAAAGTACATGAACTCCTTCAGCCAAAGGCTACAGCCTTTCTCATTTCAACAAATGATCGACCAAGTTTCTTTCTACGAATGGTCGACGATCGCTGCTGCCAATGCAAAACCAGAGAATTCGACGGTGGTCGCACCATTACAAGCTAAACCATAGGGCAATAATAATAATAATAATAATAACAAGAAAAATAGCAGTAATTACAACAATAATAAAGAAATAATATTATTGCCTAGGTAGGCCAAATTGTCATGGAACCAGTTTTGCCCCAAGCACAAAAGACTAATAATCAGCTTAGGGGCACCTGTAGGACCCAATAACTTTAATGCAAACAATATTGGAAATAGGAGACGCTTTCTGGAAGTTAACCTTCTACCATTGCAGGAGCCTTTCTCCACTATATTAACCCAGATCCTGCATGCGAGACTCATTGTCCTTCCTGATCCTGTCTAACCCAAGTACGAGGTTAAGGACAAGTCTAAATGGTGTGGATACCATCGAAACCAAACCCATAGCACTAAAGAGTGTTATAACTTGTAGTGCTCCATCAGGGAACTCCTAAATACGGCCGCTATCAACCACACTCCCACCGATACACCAATGGAACCATCTAACAAAAAGATGGGAATATTTGCCAATCTGCTCCCGAATAATGACAATAAAATTTGAAAATGAACCCCTTAACGAGGCTAGACCTAACTCAAACGTCATCATGATAATTGAAGATATGCCACTTAAGGGAGACCTTGAAGTTAAAAACTATAAACATATCCAAGGGAACTCCTTGATTTCCCCTCGGGATCGCACCATCGTAAAGGATAAAGGAGTCATAGTTGATCAGAATATGTGCATAAACATGATTTCGATCAATCAAGAATGCACACCATCACAAGATCAAGAGACTGAAAATCCTGACAACTCCATACTAGGCATCATCATTGTGACAACCCTTAAGAAGCTGACTACCTCACGAGCAGAGGGAGTCATTTAAGCCAGCATGATTTACGGTTAATACCCTAGAAGAGAGGCTTAGGAATCCTCCAAAAGCTGACCGAAATCTCATTGTGTCCACTGAAAAAATGAATGAACAAGGAACAAACACAATAGGGCCTATCACGTAGTACAACCTGTCAGCTCAAGTCAAGTAAAATTCCTACATCCATCTCTATTATGGAACTACTAAAGAACTCACCCGTTCACCAGGCCCAACTCGAGGAAGTGCTGACAAGGACTCATGTCCCTACCCACACTACACTCGAAGAGTAGAGTAGCATGATTAACCTCTTGATGGGTGTATTTTTAGTCATGGTATGAGACTAAGTTTGATGCGTCAATGAATTTGAAGGCATGAACATGAGATAGACATCGAACAAATTCCATATTGATATCCTGACAGATGATGTATAAACCAAGCAAACTCAATGGGTTATGTGCCAAGATATGCTCCTAATGTAATATGCATATATGATATGTTTAAGACTTATCTTATGAATCCCCGAATATGCCTTGAAGAGTCTTGATAATCAATCAATCCATATATGCATTGACTAACCACTAATGACAGCGGGAGATGTCAAACCAACTCAATTTGAGACAGATTTTAGGATACATATACTCATAAGGCCAATATACATATCTCACATGATATTAGAGGAATTTGAAACGGTATGACATACTTTCCTAATCCACCATCAGTTAAGTATGTGCATCTTAACAAATGCCCGATCATCAAAGAAATCAAACCATCTTAATTTGAGACAAAATCTAGAATGCATATACTTCTAAGGCCAATATACGCCTCTCCACATGATATTGGAAGAATTTGATGCGGTACAATATATTTTTAATATGTTGACGATCACATGGGTGCATTCTTGCTAATGATCAATGATAAGAGACCATCAAGGCATTTTAATTCGAGACAAGCTCTGCGATATATATACTCCCAAAAGGCCACTAACGCATCTCCACATGATATTGGAGGAGTTTATTGCGATACGATACAACTTTGAATCTGTCGTCTGCCGAGGATAAAGTGTTTGACAAACAGAGCAAAAGGAAACCTTGCCATATGATATCAGAATGAGGTGTATCCTTGCAAATATATTCCATGAGGCCTTATATGTCTCTAATCCAAGAATGATACAAGTTGGATATCGTCTGGAGGTGGCTTAACCCATTGTTCGTATTAGTTGCCAATCAAAATATGCATTGATGACAACCCCAAATTTAATACTTTGGGGATTGGTTCGAAATTCTCAAGGGATCATATTCTCACCCCAAAGTTTCGCATCATCCGGAGGTGGCTTAACCCATCATCCGTATTTGACGCCAATCAAGATATGCTTTGACCGACATCCCCAAAATTGGAATTTTGGGGATTGACCCGAAACTCTCGGGAGGTTATATTTGAGGCATTATATCCCTCACCCCTAAGTTTCACACCATTTGGAGTTGGCTTAAGCCATCATCCATATTCATTAGCAGACAAACGCTTATGCGTTGTTACCAATAGCCAAGATGACATTCAGTCACCAAACTTGAGATTTTTCACTATCTACAACGAAACTTCTCATAAGACATAGACCATTTGGTTCCTAACTCGATGTCCTATCACCCTTAAAAGTGTGGCATCATATTATTCTCTTAGGGGAAAGAGGAAAGCTCTGCAATAATAGTCATATAAACTATGAAAAAACTTAACCAATGGTAGATGATATCTCCCAATATGCGGAGAGTGTCGGGCCCATATTTTGTGGAGATGTGTGCTACAGTTCCCTCCACAAGATTATCACATCCTTAATTCCATAATCTCATGTTGTGGCATAGTTGTACCTGCAACCCTTGGATTTCCTACTATAATTTCCAATAGAAACAACTTATTTTTTACGGAGCATATATCTCTCCTTCGTGACTCATTTGAAGTCAGGTCCAAACCGTTGTGTTCACCGCTAAGTCCTCTATCATCTCTCCAAATTTATAGAAAATGGACTCGACGTCATGATGAGGCAAAAGAAATATGAAGACATTAATGTTGTGAGTTGCAGACTAACCAACGAAAGATAAAGAGTAACCAAATTCCGTAGTTTCTCATGTGATGACGTGGTAAATTCTATCAGTTGTGCATTTAAATTCGAATATGAAGCAAGATAGAGACCAATCAAGGCATGTTTATCATCAACGCCACCTACAAGTGAATTCAAATTTAAATAAAGATACACACTTATCATCTTAAGCCAAATCGTGGAAGATA
Source organism: Amborella trichopoda (assembly GCF_000471905.2). Next base: position 1,105,415 of record NW_006498102.1, read on the forward strand.
AAGATAAATGGTCAATGAATGGATGAGGCCTATGGATATTCATCCTTATCAATTCATGATGCCTATTTAAACCCCCCCACTTTCCAGTGAGAGGACACTCACACATGAAGAGGACGAATAGAGAGAAAAAGAGATTCTTTGCCACACACCCCTCTTTTCATTTTTTGTGCATGACAGAGAGATAAGAAGACTGACTGTATATCTGTTGTCGGTTAAGGAACAAACCCTTGATATTGCCATTTCCTGATCGCAAGTGTAGGAATCTACTAGAGAGAGCGAAGGTTGTTGATCCAAACTCTCTTGAAATCCCGATTTGAGAAGAAGCATTCCACATATTGTATCCCCTGTAAGTAGTTCAGGTATATGGTCCCAAATGCCCACGGTAGTGATGTCTTTCCATTTTGTCAATATATTTGTCGTTCTGGAATCATTATAAGCTAGATGCATGGCATGCTATGTTGGTTAGATGGCCTTTGGGCCACCCCTAGGTGTGGAGCCAGGTCCTGGAAGGCTTGGAGCCTATGAGTAAGTTAGGGTGAACCTTGGGTTGCCCCAAAGCATTAGACCAGCAGGGAATTGCTGATCCTTGTGAGTGGGTGTGAAGGAGTGGCCTTAGGCCCTCCTTTTTATGGAAGATCGCCGGCTAGGCCACCGGTGTTATGAGTGAGGATGTGTGGGGCAGCCTTCAGGCGCCCAACTGTGAGGGGCTAGCGACATAGCCACCGATATGAGTAGTGTGAGAGGTACTGACGGCCAGGCTGCCGGTACACATGGGGAGTGTTGGGAGGGGGGGGGGCGCTGGCCTTTCGACCGCCCACAAAGGCAATGGCAGATGTACTGATGATTATGGCAAGAGGAGGGGTGCCTTTTGGACTGTCATGAGAGTTAGGACTGGCGAGTGAGCCGCCAGTGGCTATGTGCATATGAAGGGTGTCGGCCTTTGTGCCACCAATGCTTTTAACAACAACGGCTTTGTCATTGGTGCCAAGAGATCAAGAGCAAGGGACCTGGGGCCTCCTTCTCGATCCAAGTAGGGCTGAAGCCTAAGTGCAAGCGATTGGACCTCCTCGCAGAAGAAGAATGGGAAGAGTTGGTTAAGAAACCCGATTCCCTTGGGATAAACTTTCAGGTACAAAGATCATGAAATCTCCAACACATATGTAGGAACTGAGCAACTCCAGGTTCATATTAAGGTGCATGATTGATGTAGTGTGTGTGGATAAACAATCAAGACCATCCTTGGGGTGGTGTGTCCCCAGTGGTGTCACCAGTTGGTCAGCCTTGGTTCTCGTCATGGCCGAGGACCCGGTGGGGGCCCTGCCCAATAAGCCTTTCTCGAAAACCACGTGCCAGAGTGTGTGGGGGTGCGAGTGCAGCTAGAACTAACAAAAAGAAAGATTTAGGTGGCGATGTGGTACCTACCTCGTGCGGTGTGGTCGAGACATACCCAGGAGCACGAGCCCTCTCGGCTCGATTTAGACCTTGCTCCCTAACCGCTCACATCCTGCCTTTAGTTCACACGCCCTTTGTGTAAACTTGGGGCCCGGAGCCCTTAGTTCACCCTTGGACGGTGGTATTGAGGTGATGGGCTTAGGGATGGTATTAGGAGGTCCGAAGAGGGTCGAGTTCAGGGTTAGATGGGGAATAAAGAGAGAACACTAGATGAGAGGTAGAGATAAAGAGACAAGAGAGGGAAGAGGGAAGGACCACTCAAAAATCCAGGAGCCTTCCAGTGTTACATCTCCTAGGAGGTATTACCGGTGGCTTACTGAAAAGGTAATAGGCAAGGAGCTTAAGTACCCCAGAGGATTTGTAAGGGCATGAGATATGGAGGGGCTGAACCCGACACTAAATACGCCTCAAAAGAGCCTCCTAGAGAGTGGTTAAGATAATGGACGAGAGGAATAAAGATGAAAGAAAGAGGGGGAAAGGAAGAGAAGAGAGAAGAAGAAAGAGGTGAGGTGGTTGAGAGAAAAGAAGAGGATCATTCAATGATCCAGTGGCCTTCTAGTGTTACCTCCCCTATGAGGTATTACCGGTAGCTTACTAAAAAGATATCATGCACAAGGCCTAAGAACCTTGAAGGATTCTTAAGGTAATGAGATATGGACAGGTCGAACCCGACACTAAATAGGCCTTAGAAGAGCCTCCTAAGGAGAGATCAGGGCAAAGGAAAGAGGGAGGGAGACAAGAGAAAAGAGAAGTAAAGGACAGAGAAAGGGAGAAGAGAGAAAGTGAAGAGAGAAAGAAAGAAAAGAGAAAGAAGGCGAAGAGAGAGGAAATGAGGGAGGAGAGAGAGAATAATAGAGACAGACAAAGAGGGAGACCGGTGGCTTGACAACTGGTCAGAGAGAGAGGGAGATATAGAAAGGAAGAGAGGGGAAATAAACTGCGTGGCTGCCGATGGGGGGGAAGAGAGAGAGAGAGTGAGTGAGGAAGAGACCGACAACTTGGCTGTTGGTGAGAGAGAGAGAGAGTGGGGGAGAGAGAGAGCATGAGAAAGAGAGAGGGAACCGACAGCTTGGTTGGTCGGGGGGGGGGGACGGAGAGTAGGAGAGAGAGAAGAGAGAGGAGAGAAGAGTAAGAGAGAGAGAGAGAGGGAGAAAAATAGACCGGGTACCTAGGGGTGAACCAGTGGCTTGAGCCTAGTGGCTAGGTCTGCTCCCAATGGTCTTTATGAGCTCTTTGAGAAATGCTAGGGAGGGTTAAAATGTATGGTTATGTAGGTATGGTGTATGGATGGGTATAACATGTAGCTAGGTATGGTGTATGGGTAAGTATGGTACATGGGTAGGTATGGTATATGGATGGATATGGTATATAGGTAAGTATGTTATATGGGTAAGTATGGTATATGGTTAGCAGTATGGTCAAGTGGGTAGAGACTGGTGGTCTAGGGGTAGCTCTTTCAATAAGTAAATATTCTCTCTCTTCTCTCTTTGGTTCTAATGAAATATGGCTCAATAAGCTCTTAATTTAAACTACAATCAAGAACCTTACAAATGAGAAACCCTTAGGCAATAAAGTCATCCATAAACATGGGTGGGTGCTCAATAAAGAACCTAACATTTTAAATGAATAAGAGTAAAATCCCATTTTTAGACAACGATGACCATTATGACCTTACCTAGAAATGTGATAATGACAAAACCAACCCTCCAAAAGGGGCCTTTTTCCTTTCTCATGGTTTAGGCTCATTTTTTGTGTGTTCGGGTGATGTTCCGAGGGATTTAACACTGTAGAAGCGTAGATCATCTCGAGGAAATCGTTTTGATATAAGATTTGCGGCTTGAATCGAACTTTTGTTTATGGTTCCAAAATGCCAAGCCCCATAAGACCTAGAAAGGTCCATTTAAGCTAAAATTTGATAAGAAGACTGGTTTCAGCCTTCTGAATCCATCTGTGGTGGTCGCATGGCCACTATAGGTCTCTGGGATAGAGTTTTAGCTATGGTGTACCACTATCATGTTAATGATATGGGCTCAAAACTAATTTTGTGTATGCTTCTCATATTTGAAGGAAACTTGGAGGGCAACCTTGAAACATCATAGGAGGCTCATGTCCTTCATTTGGGGCTGAAAATACTTCATTATCATGGTTCTTCAAAAAAAGATGTATTTTTGTGCAGACTTCTGTAGTTCATAACCCACAGGCCTGGGTCGCATTTGCTTCCTCAATCACTCGCATTTGGGAAATGAGTGCATCAATAATACACACTAACAGACGAGTCTCAAACAATCTTTACACTGCCATTGGGCCAGTTTATCCGCATAACAAAAGAAAAAAATAATGGACAATTTTGGTCCATTGCTTGTTGGTGAGCAAATCGGTGAGGATTGTAGATCTAGCATTTTAATGATGCTAACCCAATGAGGAAGTATGGCACCCCGGATGCTCAAGATCTACATCATCTCCTGGGGAGTAGTTGGTACACCATCGACTCAAGACCTGTACTCATCTTTGAATAGGCAGTCCTTTAAACCCCCAATGGGAAAAGGCTGTGCCAAGTAGAAGCTATCACCGTGAAAAAGCCTCCTCACATCAATACCATTATGGAAAAGGGCCTTACGCCCCATGATGCACAACAAATAAGGTAAGGTATTGCCCTTATGCCCCATGATGCACAACAAAAAGCCTCCTCGCATCAACACCATTGTTTGAAGACATTTTTCAGGATATTGGGTTGTAACAATCCTAAAAAAAAAAAAAAGAGGAGAAAAGATGCTTTTAAATAGGTGATGGTTTGTTTGAATATGATGGTCCTTGGGGACCG
>NW_006498102.1:1111658-1122121 GCF_000471905.2 Amborella trichopoda
CTCAGGAATAATAGTAATGTAAATTCTTGGGGTGTGACATGGGTCCCGACATTTTTTCAGCATATTGGGTCCCCGATGCGGAATAAAGGAGAAGCCGGTCAATAAAGCCTTGACATACAACAAAACTTTTGAAAGTCTCAGAATTTCCCCATAACGGGTGAGAATGCTCCTAAGGATTTCAAAAGGCCACCTACTAAGTTTTGTCGGGATCCGATATGTCTAAGGCAATACAGACAAAGAAACAATTTCGAAAAAATCAGCCTCTAGCACCCTGAAACAGACCCCATAGCTGGAACCTTATTTTCGATGTGTCAAATTCTTGTGAGACCACCGCCATTAGATCCGACATGGTCGAAAACCCCCAGAGGTCAAATTTCGACTTAAACAAACATTTCGAGACAAAGTTATGGGCAAAAGACTAAAAAAGGAGAGGCCGCACGCTATTCCCGTACGCCCTCCCTGCACCAATCTCCATTAATGGTTTTCACAGTCACGAACAACAACTTTGAAGACTCATATCTCTCTCGTTTTGAGTCGGGACACGCTCAAATTTTACGAGCGTGTTCATCTCGTCAAGACAAGCGTTATGATATGTGGCACGTCCTGTAACAATGTCCGAGCAGGGAGAAAAGCTAGAGAGAAGTTGGTGATTCGTGATCAAGGTTGCAGGAAAATCAGTAGCAGCACGACCCTTGAGCGGCCATATCACAACACTCGCATACCCAATCGACGCTAAACTAGTTGCATTGTGTGCGTAAGGTTCAGGGCTATGTCTGGTCTGAACCCAGTGCATGATAAATGGTTAGATTTGGCGTACGAAGGCGTTAAAGTTGCTGCAAAATTTTGGCCACCGGAATCTAAGTTCCAGCCAAAAACCTAAGATGGTAAAATCTTCATTCGGGCACTGAATCAAGCTGTGTTTGTTGTAGCGCGATCATGACAGCATACTCAGTACAATTCAGCAGAGAAATCAAGGAAATGCATCAAGAAACGAGCGCACTATCGATCTGAAGTTTTCAAGATTAGTGCAAGTTTCAAATCACATGATCATGGCCTAAAAATACAATTTGTGGCTCGAAGTTAGTTTCAAATTAATCGTCATTCCCAGCCTAACGAGAAAGTGATCATCTTTTAGTCAAACGGATGCCCCCCGAATCGGCCTAGGAAAATCGCACATGTTCCATGGGTGCAATAGTGACTGTTTTTTAATTTTGTGTATTGTTGGGTAGGGGCAAAACTGTAATTTTATACATATTTATCCCTCTCGCTTCTCTCTCAATATGCACGGCAATAGGAACCATCGTGCATGTCTCTCTCCGTTTATCTCTCTTCTCTGTCTTTCATTTTCTCTCTCTTTATTCTTTCCTTTCTCTTTCCTCCCTAGTCATGCACAGCGGTGCCCATCACCGAGCATGACATCCTTCTTCTTTTCTTATCTCTTGGAACATGCACAGTGAGCCAGGCCTTAACACGAGTGGCAGGCCGGGCCTCTGTCTGAGTTCCTCCTCCCTCATGTCATACACGGCGATGCTCATCACTGCACAGGACATTTCTTTCCATATTCTCTAACAAGGACATTGAACCGGGCCCCTTTCCCAAGTGGCGGGCTGGGTCGTACCTGAGTCCCTTCTGACAAGCACGACAATGCCTATTACCACGTGTCTTTCCTTTTCTCTCTCCTATTATGGACGGCAGAACCCATTGCTGTCCATGTTTCCTCTTCCTCTCTCTCTCTCTCTCTCGCCATGGACTTCGAAGCCTATTGTTGTCCATGCTCTCTCTTTCTCCCTCTCTCTTGTCATGGACGGCAGAGCCTATCACTATCCATGTACTCTCTTACACTCTCTCTCCTCTCATGGACGGTGGAACCTATCACCGTCAATGTTCTCTCCCTTCCCCCTTTCTCTCTCCTCTTTCATTGACAGCGGAACCCATCGTCGTCCTGCTTCTTTCCCCTTTCTCTCTCTTCTATTATGGATGGCAGAACCTCATCATCGTTTATGCTTCTTTCTCTTTTCTCTCTCTTCTGTCATGAACAGCAGAACCCTATCGCTGTCCATGTTTTTTCCCTTATCTTTTTTCTCTCTTCTCTCTTCTCTCTTCTTTCTTCTCTTTTCTCTCTCTTCTTTTTCTTTTTCTCTCTTCTCTCTTTTTTCCTTTCTCTTCTCTCTTCTTTCTTATCTCTTCTCTCTTCTTTCTTCTCTCTTTTCTTTCTTCTCTCTCCTCTTGTCTCTTCTCTCTCCTCTCTCTTTCTCTCTTATCTTCTTCTTCTCTTTTTCTCTTTTCTTTCTTCTCTCTTCTCTTCTCTTCTTCTTCTTCACCTTCTCTTTCCTCTTCACTTCTCTTTTTCTCTTTTTCTTCTTCTCTCTTCTCTTCTCTTTTTCTTTGTTTTTTCTTCTCTTCTCTTCTCTTTCCTTCTCTCTTCCTTTATTTTGTCTTCTCTCTCAGTCTCTCTTCTTCTCTCCCTTCTTTCTTCTATTCCCTTCTTCTCTCTCTTCTGTCTTCCTTCTTAATCTCTTGTCTTTTTTCTCTCTCTTCTTTCTTCTCTCTTTTCTCTCCTCCTCTATTCTTCTACCGCTCTTCTCCTCTCTTTCTTTCTCTCTCTGCTTTTCTTCTTTCTCCTCTCTCACTATTCTTCTCTTAATTCTTCCTCTCTTCTCTTTCCTCTCTCTCTTTCTTCTCTTTCCCTTCTTCCCTCTTCCTCTCTCATTTGACCAAGGGACAGGCTAAGTGTAGCACTGTCATAGTAGTCTCGTCGTTGAGCAGTATTACCACCGTGTCCGTCTGAGTTACCGTGCCTATCTTGCTGCCACATCAGACTTGCTATCGTGTTAGGCTGCTGGTTGGTGTTGGTTCTAACGTCGAGTAGTATTGCTGTCGTGCCGGTCTGAGTTACCGTGCCCGTCTTGCTACCACACCAGGTCAATCACCGTACTGGTCTAGCCACTGTGTCAATCTAGCCACTTGGTCAAATTTGTCTTTCTTTTCTTCTCTTCCCTCTATTCTATTTCTCCCTTTTTCTTTTATCACCCCAATCTTCATCTCACTTCTTCCCTTTCTTCTTTTGAATGCGCACGCTCGTGTGCATTTGCTCAAGGACAAGGTGGGGTCCCTTGGCCGACTTGTCTTGTAAATTAACCATGTGTGTGTGATCATAGAAACATGAGAGTATAGGTCAAGGGAGGCGATTTTGAATCAGTTGTAGGACTTGGGGGCTTCCCATCATGATCTAAGAGGGCGCCCACGCTAGTCAGCCCGAGTGAGTCACGGACCCAGGTGAGGTGTGTCCCGCCTCATGTCAAGTTCCTCTCTCACTGGTTGGTGTACCTGGCCTTGTTTCTTAATAAGGTTCCTGAGAGGGCGGTCTCAAGTCCCAGGTTCTCCTTGAAACCCGAGACACGTGCCACCAGGTCATCGCAATCTGGGGGCGAGATTGAGGCATCTAACCAGTAATGAAAAAAGAAGCCCGTATGGACATGTCCTATGGCCTTTCTAATATAAGTCGCTTCAATGAGCCCATGATATATGCTGCAGAGGATAGGCTAAGCTAGGGCATACATGTGGCCCTCGGCCATGTCACATACCATATAAAAATAGTCGGGTCTGATGGCATGACCTTGAGAGTTTGGAAGAGCAAACATACATATGAAAAGTGCAATGAAATCTGTCAGAGACAACAAGGCATCTCTACCTTAAGGGGTGGAGTTTTCTTGCTCAAATTAAAGATAGGATTCTTGGTTTCTCCTTCTGCCTTCTTCAGTTTGAAGAAGTGGGTGATCCACATCTGAAAGTGACCTTGTGGCTTTCTTGAATCGAAGCCAAATTAAAAAATTCTTCAAACATTCTTCTTATGACCTGAGGTTTCAGAAGGCCTGTATAAAACTAATCCCTAAATATCACTACATTCTCATAGGTATATTCTTCATAGTGATCACTCAAAAAGAGGGACCACCAATGTAGTGCAAGTTCAAAGGGGAGATTTCAGCCTCCCCATGATCGAAGAATTTGGTGTTGGTTAAAGAACACCAAGTCTCTAATTACACCTTGATGACATTGGTGCAACAGTCATAAGGCCAGGCAGAGCACTCACATGCATTTAACAACCATGCACTAGAGAGCTCGTTCTCGAATTCAACAAACATTGCTCTGGTGCAAGTGTAGCAATTGTGGACGTGATGACTCTCTCCTTCGCATCTAAAACCTTTTGATTCCCACTGAAGAAGATCCTCAGGTTGCTCTGGTTTCTCCACGAGCTGGTGTGCTAGTATAGGGAAGACCATGTTGTCAGCCACATTCTTATGTGCATAATAGAAGAGGTGGTTATTTTGCTTGCGGATACCTTCAAAAGACTATTTGTTAAATCTAACAAGGTTAAGGGGCTCGATTGTGTAATTAACAGAAAATGGTTGTTTTAGAAGCCTGTTGACATTGCCATTTGCCTAACATATTGGATTGTGATGGGGCAATAGAACCCCAGTGCATTCCCCTTCATAATCTTCCACTTCCTTTGGGAACACCTTGAGACACATAATGTCTAGAAGAGAAAGGAAAGACAAGTCACACATCAGCCAGCTGATATCTCAAATATATTTTTCCTTAGGTTCTAACCGAAGACCGATGCTCATGATTTTGCTCAAGCCATAGGTCCAACCTCGAACTCATTTATGATATATTCATCCTAGGATTTTGACCGACGATCGCTATCCATAATATGGTTAAAGTCATAGGTCCAACCTCAGACTCATTTCTGATGTATTCATCCTAAGGTTCTGACCAACGACTGATTCCCATGATATGGCTCAAGTCATAGGTCCAACCTCTGACTCATTTCAAATATATTCATCCTAAGTTCTAACTGACAATTGATGCCCATGATATGGCCCACGTCATAGGTCCAACCTCAGACTCATCTCAGATACACGTCTTAAGGTTCTGACTGACGACCAATGCCCATGATATGGCTCAAGTCATAGGTCCAACCTTTGACTCATCTTATATATATATTCATCCTGAGGTTCTGACTGATGCCCATGATATGGCTCAAGTCATAGGTCAAACCTCATACTCATTGCAAATATATTCAGCCTTAGGTTCTGACTGATGCCCATGATAGGGCGCGTCATAAGGTCAACCTCATACATCTCAAATACATTCTTCTTAAGGTTTCGACGAATAGCGAGTACCCCATTGAGGACACATCAAATACCTAGCCTTAGACTTGCACATCACATCCTGACTGACAAAAAATAGAATATGAGGTGGATGTCAAACTTTAACCGACGATGGATGCAGCTCAAACACAGACTGATGCCAGATGGAATCCCATCGTAATTTCTTTGATAGCCAAGGGCTCATTGTTCTGCATTGTTCTCAAAATCGCCCGATCTAACCGCTAATCACACGGTTAGATCGAATCGGGTTCCGTTTTTGGGTGGTTAGGGTAATCAATCGGTATTTTTAAAAATAAAAAATTCAAAAAAATGTATATAAATTCTCAAAAATAAGGAATTTGATTTGTCATTTTTAAATATTCTTTACATTATGGTAAAGATTAAAAATTGTTTTGGTCATTAATACTCACTTTTATATTTTTCCATCTTTTTTAAAAATAGCCCTTGAAAAATATATGGGTTAAAATGTATTTTTTTCATTAATTTTCAATTTCATTTGAATATGTTTTGTTTTAATCATTCTTTATATGCTTTTGATATTTAGTTTAACACATTTTTTGCTGTCTCGAACTTGCCTGGTTAGAGCGGTTGAATCAGCTGGTTTACCGGTTAGGCTGGTTAAACTGCTTCCAAGTCTATGTCCGGTTAACCATTCCGGCTTGATCGATTTTGCGAACTCTGTTGTTCTGTGCTTGGTGAATAGGTTATTCAGCCATCGTTAAGGATAGCTGACATTGATTAATGTCAAAGACAAAGTCTAAGTTTATCCCATGACATTTTGACCGACAATAGAGGCAAAACGCGCCTCACGAGAAATCTAAGAAATCCTGAGGGATTTTCGCATAATTTTGACAGAGTTTCCGCTCTATTTTCGCATAATTTTGACAGAGTTTCCGCTCAAAGAATCAAATCCCACAATTTTCAGAATGTCAGTGGTTGCATCAACCAAGGGTTTTGAAATACCAAAAGCCTAATGAGCCATGGCCAAAGTCAGGGCAAACACAAGAGCAATAGCCATGACCAAAGAAAAGGTAAACTGGTAAAACCCCTGAGTCATGTCTCTTGCTCGGATGGTTTTTTCGCCCAAGAATCAGGTTAAGGCTAGGGAATATAAGAGAAGATACTACTAAAAAAATGATGATTAAGATAAAAAAAAAATAGAATTGAAGCTGAGGCACTGACCGATTTAAGGGATGTCACTGGAAAAGTCAAGCCCAAGTTCAGAATCTGCAGGCTTCGCTTGTAGTGCTAAACAGAAATCCTATTTTGTTTCAAGAGGAGTCGAAGCTTTCGGAAAAGTTACCGGACTCCAATGCCAAAAGTGGTCGGAAGTCAAAACCCCTAGAAGCTAAGCGATTGAAGAAAACCGAAACCTAATGGATTAAAAGCAAAGGGAAGGTGAGGCAAAGATGCATGGCTCTTCGGTCGGTACAGATAGTTCCAAAAGCAGCTCGAAATTGATACGAAACAGCAGTTGAAGCCTGAAATGTGACCGAAAATTGAGGTCATGAGCAAGAAAACTAAAGCAGAGACCCAGGATTTGAGGACTAAGGTATCGAAGAGAATAATGGCTTGCCTGATTCACATGGATTTGGCCACAATTCATAGATTTGTTCTCTGGACTAGGGAGATGAAGAAATGTAGAAGTAAGGAAATGAAGAAGAAAGAGTGGGTGTGACGCAGGCCGTCGCCTCAATTCATGCCACTTTATTGCATGATCATCATGGCGTGAGAGGCAATTGATGGTAATGTCCCTGCATGCAGATTAAAAGACACATGGCCCTTTAAGATAACCGGTTGTCCTTGGGAAAATTGAGATAGAAAGGGGTAACGTTTTATATTTTAAAAATAAAAGAAGCTTATCTTGTACCCAAGTTTTAAGTTATCAACTTTGAGGACCTATTTGGGTACCTAGAAATCTATTACATGAGAATAGATTGCGAGGAAATATGACATTTTCTTTGAGTACACAGTAAGAAATGGAAAGAGATTATCCGATATTTTCCCAAAAATTAGTTTTTATATCTATGATAATAGTAGTAAATCTTGTTGCAACAATGATAATTTTATTTCATGTTCTCTTTCTCTCTTTAAAATGGTGAAGATTAAGATCAATACTTTGCACTCTCTCTATCTTTGGAATGGTGATTATTAATACCTTTATTTTCCTCTTCCTCTAGAATGGTGATGATGTTATTATTAGAAAATATTTTTGAAATGGTGTGAAGATACTTTTATTCCAAATTGAAATTTTGTGACAAAAAAAAAGAAATGATAGTACTGCTGATAAATTGTTGGTAACACATTTCCCATATTTCTTCCCGACATAGCCAAATATTAGCAATGTATTTCCCAGGTTGCATCTAAATACTACCCAAACAGTGACAATCCATTTGCAAATAATGTATTACGCCAGTAATATATTTCACAGACAATATATTTCCAGGTACACAAACAGCCCCTGAAGGATGATGGCTGGACAACTCCTTTGAGTAAAGATACTTATCCTAGGAACAATCAACGTATGGAATAAAAGATGCATATATAAAAAAAAAAAGATGAAGAAAGGGGACTGTTAAACCAGAAGCTTTATTCATGCTTGGGATTTAAAACCCTTACAATTTTACTTAAAATAGAAAAAATAAATTAAAAAAAAGAAGAAAAAGATAGCTCCTTCATGGTCGGTGCCCCGTGCATCAGTCTCGGATGCGGATCATCTTGGAGATCCTCGCAATTTTCTATTGGATTGAGGAAAAAATATGCTTAGCATGAGCTGCCTCACCCTCGTAATACTCAGCCATGTATTAATGATGGTTGATTTCACAATGGAGTTTCTTCACCAACTCTCGGAGATTGGTGACTTCGTCAAGATCAAGGTTTGCCTTACCCTCAGTTTCTGGGGCAATTTCATGAGCCTTTTCTTTGAAGCGGTCAAACGATGAAGAAGTCAGTCTAGAAAGTGGTCATTGAATAGGAAAATTCGAAGTTTGATTGCCGCTAATCTCTATGGCCAAAGCAGCAGAGGGATTGGAGGTTGATCCTCTGACTCCATGATGGCGGAAGTGAGTTCAAGATTTAAAGTGCCAAAGAGCCGATAAGGAAAATTTGGGTTACAAGACCTCATGGGATGGAATGGATTTGGTTTTCAAAATTAAAGGATATTTATAGGCATCATGAAAGAAGCCGAAGAGATAATCCTTTGAAGGACGTGGATAATGATGTTGTTCGAAAAGGTGTGACTTGATGAGTATCATTTCACTCATTAATCAAGACTCCTAAAATGAAGGGAAGTCTTGAGGATATTGAGGCATGCATGCATGAAGTGTTGATCACAAAGAAAAAGATAAGTGATGTCGGTAAGACACCCAAATCACCGAACATCACATGCCTTGAGGATTCTCTTACACGTGTAACTCCCGGGGTGGATGTGTTGGGTGTATTTTTAGTCATCGTATGAGCCTCAATACACTTTGACACGCCAATGAATTTGAAGGCGTGACCATGAGATAGAAATCAAACAATTGCCATATTGATATCCTAACAGATGATGAATAAACTAAGCAAACCCAATGAGTATCGATTCTTGAAAATATGTGCAAAGATATGATCCTAATGTGATATGCAGATATGATATGTCTAGGACTCATCATATGCAGGCCCCGATATGCTTTGAAAAGTCCTGATTGTCAGTCAATCCATATGTGCCCTGACTAACTACTGATGATAGAGGACATGTCGAACCATCTCAATTTGAGACAAATTCTAGGATACATATACACCTAAAGTCAATATACGCCTCTTCACATGATATTGGAAGAATTTGATGCGGTATAACATACTTTCCTTACCCGTCGTTAGTCAAGTATATACATCTTGGCTAACGATTGATCAAAAAAGATATCAAATCATCTCCCCTCGGGACACACTCTAGGATACATATACTCCTAAGGCCAATATATGCTTCTCCACATGATATTGGAGGAGTTTGCTATGGCAAAAAATAATGTTAATCGTTCATCGGTTACATGCACGCATTCTTACTAACGATCGATGATAAGAGACTATCAAGCCATCTCAATTCAAGACAAGCTCGAGGATATATATACTCTCAAAAGGCCATATACACCTCTCCACATAATATTTGAGAAGTTTGACGCGGTACAACATGTCTATTGAATCTCCTGTAAGCTGAGGATAAAGTGTTTGATAGACAGAGCATAAGGAAACGTCGCTACATGATATCATAATGAGGTGTATCCTTGCAAATATATTCCACGAGCCTTGATGTGTCTCTAGCCTAATAATCATACAAGTTAGACAGTGGCTTAACCCGTCGTCCATATTGGTTGCCAGTCAAGATATTCCTTCATCAAGAACCCCAAATTTGATAATTTGGGGCTAACTCTCAAGGGTCATATTTGAAGCATTATATCTCTCACCCTAAAGTTTCACATTATTTGGAGGTGCCTTAACCCGTCGTCCACAATCGTCCCAGTCAAGATATGCCTTGACTGACAACCAGGAAATTGGTATTTTAGGAATTGACCCAAAACTCTTGGGAGGTCATAGTTGAGGCGTTATATCCCTCACCCCGAAGTTTCATACCATTCGGAGTTGGCTTAACCCATCATCTGTATTCATTGGTATTCAAATTCTTATGCATTGTCTGCCAAATAATAGCCACGATGACCTCTAATCACCAAAGTTGAGATTTCTCTCTATCTATGAAGAATTTTCTAATGGAACTTGGACTATTGGATTTCTGACTCGATGCCCTATCATCATTAAAAGTACGGCATCATATTGTTCACTTAGGAAAAAGCGACAAGCTCTGCAATAGTGGTCATATAAACTATGCAAAAGTTTGACCAATGACAGATGATATCTCCCATTATGTGGAGAGTCTCAGACCCAAATTTTGTGGATATGTATGCTGTAGCCCCCCACAAGATTATCATATCCCCAGGGTCCATAATCCCCCTGTGGTTTGAAGTGGTTGCACCCACAACCCTTGGATTTCCAGTTGTAATTTCCAATAGAAATGTGTTATTTTTTACGGACAATATTTCTCTCGTCCATGACTCATTGGAAGTCAAGTTTGGACCATTGTATTTGCCTCTGAGTCCTCTATCATCTCTTCAAATTTCAAAGTAAATGGACACGTTGCAGAAGAAATATGAAGACATTTTAATGCAATGAGTTGCAGATTGACTGATGATAGATAAAGAGAAACCAAATTCCTTAGTTTTCTCATATCTGTGCACACGATATGATCAAGCTATATGTAACAAT
>NW_006498102.1:1130163-1157458 GCF_000471905.2 Amborella trichopoda
CTTTCTTTATTACTTTGTAAGACCTCGCCACTGTAAATTTGTCCTATCAATAGATGTATGTATATTTTGTCTGTCACATATCAGGAATAACAGTATTGTAAATTCTTGGGGTTTGACACTATATATATCAAAGATTTGGGCTAATGTCCTTTTATAGCCCAACTATGCTCACAAAGGGCTTATACACGGTATATCTCTAACAAATTGAGATCCATTGATCTCCAAGTCCTGACTCACACGTCATGAGGCAAACACAAGCATACTGACCCTGACTACAAGAAAAACCCTAAAACCTCTTAGTTCATAAAATGGTCCAAGAACCTCGCCTTAATCAATCAAACATGGTTATTTCGGCCTATTTGAATCCCAGTATGCAAAGACTCTGATAGCTCCCACTGTGACTCTGAACAGTGCTGGAATTGCACATTAGGCCTTTGAAAGGCCATAATTCCAATAGACCATCCTCCTTTCCTCATTCCATCCAAACCCATATGGCCCAACGAGTATTTTGATTTGACTATATTGTATCTTCAAAGTTTCCAATCTAGTTTTGATCCTCTCTTTGTCAAACCAAGGACCATACCCTTTATATGTAGAAGTTACTTTAGTAAGGAGGCATCCCTACCAAACACCCCATATAGCGTCGTACCTTCTATCGAACAATCTACCATGACTCCTAGGAGGCTCTCATTATGTGGGGCCTATCCATTGATAATCCTCCCAATATTTTCAGAATTCATTCCTATATGGTCAGACATGATTTATTATTGAAGATAAACGAAAATGATCCAATGCAACCGTTGAATAGTAGTATAATGCAACTGTTGTATAGTAGTATAATGCAACCACACCTTTAGAAAGCCATATTTTTTGCATTTGTATGACTCCAAATTTTACACACACATTCTCTTCATCCTCATAATCAATCCTACGGAAAAAAAAAATTACAATTTGTACCCTAGATATGGTCAAAATTAGTACCCATCCAATAATGAATCTCGACCATCCATTTGGTGAATTTCAAGATCTAGTCCTTGACAAATTCAAAATCTTTTTTTTCTTTTTTAGCATTATTAATCTAATAATGATAACATTATATAAAAATTTTGGGAATAAAAAAATGCTTATGAGGCATTTATCTAACCATCTCAATAAAATGAACGACTTATATTAATTGGGCTAGAATGAAAACTTTCTAGAGAATTTTTTCAAAATTTTATTTTTTGTGATTGTTCTTCACAATGAAAAGAGTGCACATTTAAAAATTTGTGTCAAACAAATATTTCTAACATAATTTTTGAAGATAATTGCATTATACTACTATGCAACCGTTGCAGGAAATCATTCCCCGAAGACAAATATACATCATCCACATGAAAACAATGTACTTTATCATAATATAATAGCATCCATACAAACAAATCACATTCTTTCACTAAAAAAGCACATTTTTTCATAAAATAATAACATTCACACAGATGAACCAGAATGCATTCACTGAATAAACACTACATCACAATATAATAATATTCATATAGATGCCTTGCATTAAATAAACAAACCAAACCCGATACATTGCATACAAGTTAAAATAAGAAGAAAGGTCTCTCAGATAACTGCTGGTACAATCACTCCTTTTTTATAAGGAGGTGAACAAGTACAATGTTGAATATTATACTCATAACTAGAAGTAATAAGCAAAGAACTAGAATTTTCACAATTGCTCGCTTTTCAGATTTCTCCAATGCAGTCGTTCTTTGTTGATCTTCAATCATCTTGGCCAATGTTTCTGAGTTCGACGATGAGGCTAGTGCTATGGGTGTGTTGTAGTTGTGCACGCTACTAACATAGTCATCACAGAACCCATTCGAGGCAACACATGAGGTGCAGTTGTAATACTTCATAACTGGATTTTTTACAGAGCTAGATGTGTATGTCAAGGATGGTTGTGTACAATTTTGACATAGCTTAACTGGATATGATACGGTACTGCTAATTGATGAACTTACCATAGTTACGCCTGCAATTAAGTAGTATGATGCTTGTTAATATTTAGTTCTTGATACCATGGGAAAATATATGATGAAGAGTAATCTAATTTATAATGCAACATCACTATGAACTCTTGTCTTGGCAAGACTCTCACTTTAATTAAGGCCATCAAGCAAACGTTATTGTGAGAAACCTCTTTCCTACTACAATTCATGTAGAAAAAAAGCTCTCTCTCTTTCTCTTTCTCTCTCTTTGCTAAAAAATGATCTCTAAAATATAAAAAACCATCTCAACCATTTCATATTGGAGCATAAAAAACACATCTTCAACTAAAATGAAGCTAAAAAATCTATTCTTTGACTAAGAGAAGCCAAACAAGCTTGATGATGCTTAAATTCTACTTTCTCATCAATATTCTATGATTTCAAACTCGAAAACTGCAATGAACTGAAAGCTTGAAAAAACTTTGACTGCAAACTAGAAGCACATGTTTTAAGTTTCATAAAAAAATAAATAAAATCTAAATCACAACTCTAAAGTGGCTAAAAGTTCATTCCTAAATAATGAAAACCCATCTCAAATCTCTCCATTTCATATTGGAGCCAATACAAGCAAAATACAAGCAATGAAATGAAGAAAATAAACACAACATCTCCAACTTAAAGACACAAAATGGAAGCAAAACTATAGTCTAACGATTGCATATTAGAAAATACTAAAATATTCCGTTTTAAACCTACGCAAAGCATATGAACTCACATGGAGAACAATGTAACTCAAAAGAATTTCACAAACAACGTGAAACATGCCTATGATTTCGAGAGCACAATTCATTTGAAAATCCAGCAAAACCAAAAGCAAATATTGCCAAAATTGCCGTATTCTATTAATCATTTAACTAAAATCCTGCACATTTTTGCATCATATGCATGAGCATATTATTCTAACAAGCAATAGAAACTAGCCAAGAAAGAAGAAAAGATCTACAACATTCATGAAACAATGGTTTTCTGTTTCAAGCATTGCAAAACAATTTTACAGTAAGCTAGAAACAATCGTTTTTTGTTTCATAAAATGAACTCAGAGAGAGAAAAACGAAAAAAATTACCATGAGTTTTTGGATAACCACCGTGCTAACAAATTTCAAAATTCATAAAAGGAACCCATTTCAAATCTCTCCATTTCATATTGGAGCATATACAGGCATTATGATAATGAAAAAAAAGCACAACACTAGGGTTGTAGGAACACAACATTGGAGTTGCAAAAACGCAAAAAGTGAAGAGGCCATCAAGGACCAACAAAAACTAAATAAACAAAAAAGGAAAAAAAAGCTCTGATGGTGGATTATTCAATCCACATATCAAGGGAGATTGAAAGCCATAACGAAAGAAGCAAAACGTTAGGGTTTTATTTAAGGGTGACAATGGGCGTGGTGGACCGACCTGGCCCTAAAAAACTAGGGCTTGTGCCACAATACGTGGCGGTTGGGCACCAGAGCTTGGCAATCATGACCTAGGTTAGGGCTGATTGGGCCAGGCTGGGGCTGGGCCAGTCTTGTGGGGACTAGGGCCGGGCTAGGGTCACAGGTAGCCTGGCCCAAGCCACCCCTAATATTGTTTTGATCTAAACTAATAAAATAAAAAACCACAACACTAGAGGTGCAAAGACTCAACATTAGGGTTCCATAAACATAACAAATGTTGAAACCAACAATGAACCACCAAAACAAAAAAGGAAAAGGGGAAAAAGAAAAAAATCTTAATGGTGGATTAATCAATCCACATATCAATGGAAGATGGCATGCAATAATGCTACACCAAAATTGTATAACATAAAGTTGTCTTCATTGATCTAAACCAGAAAACCAAAAAAAAAAAATTATTGAAAAAGAAAACTTAAATCACCATAAAAAACTCATAGATTTAGGGAATACCTTGTGGGGATGGGGGGATGAGAGGGAGAGAGCGAGGATGGCGACGAGGAGGGGCAAGATGATAGCTAGAGGGTGAGAGCGGCGCATAGGTTAGGAGGGATAGTGGGTTAACTATTAGGTTTTAAGGGGTCATACCCTAATAAAGTTTTTCTAAAAAGTTTCAGCATGCGTTGCGATTTTCTTTCAAAAATAGTAAAAAAAAAAACTTAGGATTCCAACTTTCCCAACTTGCTCCGAAACAAAACCAGTGAATACTATAATAGAAGGAAAATCTAGGTGCTTTCTCCATTTTTACTTTTACTAAACACAACCATATTGTTTTCGCTTTAATCAATTAAGACACATTTAATGTGTAAGAAATATTTTTACATAAGCATTTTTCACATAAAATAATTATCTCGTATGATTAAGAACAGGAAATCCCTACGCATTTTTTCGTACTAATCAGTAGCCAATGAAACGGGCAAAAATTATATTTCTCATGCCCGGGCTTTTATTCTCACTTGCACCTTCAAAAAACTACTAATTAATTAAAAGTGGTTAAAACCTATTATCCCCACTAATTATTATTAGTATATGTTTATTAATTTTTAAAAAACATGCCCGTGTTCTTCGGCATCTTGATCACCGTAGTAATGAACATATTCCTCCAAGGTTCGTTTTCCCATTGAAGTACATCGCCACGACACATTCGGGGCGGGACGCCTCCTCAGGGTAGTAGAAACACAGACACTGACTGGCCAAGTGGGAGAAACAAGACGCAGAAGGGGGTAGAGAGAGATAAATCGAGCAACAAGGAGATAGCAAGAGAGAGAGGAGAGAGAGAGCGAGGGGGGAGGGAGGGAGAGATGGTTCGGAAGGCGACTGTTGAGTTCGATGAGGGACCTCCTGATGACTTCGACCCCAACAACCCCTATGCCGACCCTGTGGCCATGTTAGAGTACAGGGAGCACCTTGTGAGAGAGAAATGGATCCAAATTGAGACGGCTAAGATCTTGAGAGAGAAACTCAAGTGGTGCTATCGCGTAGAGGGGGTGAACCACCTTCAGAAGTGCAGGCACCTCGTCCAACAATACCTCGATGCCACACGTGGGGTTGGCTGGAACAAAGAGAATAGACCTCCTGGTCTTCATGGTACGAATTGGGGTTAGGGTTTTGGGAATGTGGGTTTCTCATTCGTTTTCTGTCTCATTTTTTATCTACTCTCCGTAAATGTTTGCATTTTCCTTTTCTTGTGTTTTGGATTTGGACGGTTAGTTATGGGAATTTGGATTTTTTCTTTTTAGCGCAGTTTAGTTTAGGGTTTGCAGATTGTTTGCATTTGCAATATTGGGATTGGGATTCTATATCTCATTTGGAATTGTTATTTTAATTGTACTTTACAGTTTTCATTGAAACTAGAATTTCTTCTTGCATCATAGTTTTTCTAGCTGGAATTAGGTATGGGATGGTTGGTTGTTGAGGAAAAAATGACTGAAGCTTTGTTTTATTCCCAATTGTGTTTACCTTTCGTTATTCTTTTGGGGTTTTCTGCCTTTAATTTTTTGGATGGGTGTCATTGCTTGATATTTTTGTGGAAAGTGTTGAGAAAAGTGCAGCTTTTATGGAGTTTGTAAATTTCCCTTTTTTTTTGCAAGTGATGGTTATACACTGGTAAACTCGTCGGAATTTAGAGGCTGTGCTTGCTGTTATGTGCTTGTTTCATATAATAATTTTCCATATGATTTTGGAAGAAAATCTACCTAAGTAATGCTTTAAAGTTCCTCTGTGAATAATGGGGTGTGAAATGCATTAATTTTATATGGAATTCCATGCACTAGTGTAATAATTTTAAATTAATGTTTTCATATTGGTTGATTATATCTGAATTTTCGAGGTATTTTTGTCAATTGAGGCTAGTTGTGGAACTTTTTTTTTTTAATTTATGATGATTGAGGGGTTCATGAATATATTGTAATAAGCATTGATAAGGGATGGAATACAGTAGCTGAGTTGGTTGCTCTTTTAACATGCCTAGAATAGTTGATTTTTTGGATGTGCGACTTGTTATCATCCATGATTGAATAAGATTCCCCTGATTTCTATATTATTTATTTTTTTATTTTTCCTGGGGTAGTTCAGTGGAGAAGATTGTCCCATGCCTAGGATAAGAATGGAACTCAAGACATCATGTTGTGGTGGCCCCCTCCGCCACCATGACCACCTAGCCTTGAGCCCATTCCTTGATTTCTATATTCATTGTATGTTTTTTGAAAGAAGAAGCATATGTAAAATTTCCTCAATATTCCATTGAGTTTTACTAATATTGGCTGTTGTGGTCCCATAATATGGTTCTCATATTTCTTGTCTAGATGGATGAGCTTGGGTTGGCTGAGATTCTACTACCATGACCAATTTGGTTTTCTCTCTCTTTTGTTTTCTGGTAGATAACAAGGTAAAAAGCGTTGCGTAAGTTGCAATGAAATGCATCCTAAGGGACATATCTTGAGGATAGGAAGTTTCTGACTAATTTGACATATAGGGTACCCCTGGCAACTTTTCCAACATATTGTTATATTCTCTATGCCAAGCAAATGTAATAAAAATTTTGCTTTTGGCTTCCACTTAGAATGGTCCTTCTGTTCATCTTTATGTTATTTAAGAGTGCAGAGTAGTGATGAGAATTAATAACGAGAATCATTCACAAGTTTTGATTTTGACTTACTGTGGCTTTTGATTTATTGGGCCTTTTCTATTGAATAGGGTTGGCAATGGACCCGGACTTGATCCGAGAACTGGCGGGAATACCCGAGACAGGTCCGGGTATGAGTCCAAGTTTTGGACCTGCGGGTAGGATCCGGGTCCAATAAATGATATCTGAACAATCCTGGGTCTGGGTACGGGTATGGCTATACCCGACCCAGTGGGTACCCAGACTGTATTTATTATATAGAATTTAACTTTTGTTTTATTATTTTATATAATTTATGTTTTTAGACCAACTCTAAGTTCCCTGCTCTGCTCTATTTATAGAGCTTACATCTCAGGAGTTTTATACATACAACCACTTTTTGCTTTTTCTTATTATTAGGGGTGGCAACGGGTTGGGTATGGGTCGGGTCCTGCTGAACCCGCACCTGTACCCATACCTATACCGCAAATATTCTTATGGACCTGTACTCGGATAAGTACTCAACGGGTCCAAAAATATTGTACCCAGACCCGTACCCGAGATGGTACTAAGGACGGATGGTACTAAGGACCCAGACCTGGACCCAACAGAATTCTCTTGGGCATTTGATTTTAAACTCCCCCACCCTTTTTATAGTTCTTACATCGTTGTGAATTTATTCATCTCTTCGATGTGGGATTAATCCCACCTTCCCACTTTCTCTCTCTGTCTCTCTCTCTATCATTTTTTTTGAGATGCTTTAAGCTTTTTCAATGCCCATGCCAGCCTGCCACATACTTTCTCTCTCTCTCTCTCTCTCTCTCTCTCTCTCTCTCCCAAAAGATCTATAGCTATATATTGTTGAATGTCCATGCCAGCCTTTCACACACTTTAAATTTTTTGAATGCCCATGCCTGCCTGCCACGGTCACACACACATTAATTGCTTTATGGATATCGTTTACTCTTGTTAAACTATCCGATTAAACTTTCCCATTAATTGCTTTATGCCTTATATCAATAGATAATAAGAAAAAGCAAAAAGTGGCTGTGTGTGGGATTAATTAGACATATAAGATATATATAGAACTCCTGGGATGTAATCTCTATAAAAAGAGTAGGGAACTTGAAGTTTGTTTTGGTTTAAAAACGTAAATTATATAAAATAACAAAACAAAAGTTAAATTATATATAATAATAAATACAGGTCTAGGTACCCGTTGGGTCAAGTATAGCCATACCCGTACCCAGACCCAGGATTGTTTGGGTATCATTTATTGAACCCGGATCCTACCCGCAGGTCCAAAACTTGGGCCCATACTCGGACCCATATGCAGACCCATCTCGGGTATCCTCGGCCGGTTTCAGATCGGGTTCGGGTCCATTGCCACCCCTACTTATTATCTATTGATATAACGTATAAAGCAATTAATGGGATGGTTTAACAAGAGTCGACAATATACATAAAGCAATTAATGTGTGACCGTGGTAGGCTGACATGGGCATTCAAAAAATTTAAAGTGCTTGGCAGGCTGATATTGACATTCAAATTTAAAGTGCGTGGTAGGTAGGCTGGCATGGGTATTTAACGATATACATCAACATATTTTGTTGGGAGAGAGAGAGAGCAGTACGTGACAGGCTGGCATGGGCATTCAAAAAATTTAAAGCACCTCAAAAAAATGAGAGAGAGAGAGAGAGAGAGAGAGAAAGTGTGTGGTTGGGATTATCCCACATAGAAGAGATGAATAAATTCACAGGGATGTAAGAACCATAAAAAAGGTGGGGGAGTTTAAAATCAAATACACAAGAGAAATCTGTTGGGTCGGGTTAGTAGTATCCTCTCAGATAAGGGTCTGGGTACAATATATTTGGATACGTCAGGTACGGGTCCTAGTTCAGCAGGACCTGACCCATACCCTACCCGTTGCCACCCCTAATATTGAAGTTTTCATGATTCTGTGGGACAATTGTTTGGGAAAGGTCTGAGTAAGGATCTCCCTTGGCTTAGTGCTTATAGAAATATTGCATTTAGGAAGTCTAACTGTACTTTGTATATGGATGCAAATGTAGTTGGCCTTGAGTAGTGTGACCTTTCAATGATTAGATTGATAACCCATGCAAGGGTTTGGTTCTTTCTTAATCAAAGGTTACCTCATCAATGTTATATCACAGTCAAGTAGTGCTGCAACATGAAGAGAGGTTTGTTAGAGGGAAAATTGATAACCGCTTGGTTGAAGAAAGGGGAAAGAAATGCCAAATTTCATTCAAAGTATAGGTGCTTGAAATGCCAAAGATAATGGCGTATAGTTATTTGAAGGCATTTTGGTGGCTCATTGTATGATATAGGTCCAACTCCTAATTTTAATTATTTTGTATGAGGGTCAGTGAGCATGGATTGAGTGACTTTTTTTAGAGGAAGCAATAAGAGATTTCTTCTTCATCCTTTCTTTGGTTAAGGGGCCTGGATCTAGTGGTCTTGGTTAAGCTTCTAATCAATTTTTTTTTTTTTGAAGTTTCCTTTGGTGTAGAATTTATGTGGATTTCAGTTCCAACTTTCTTCTTATCCAAATGGGTTTGAGAGAGAAATTAGGATAACTTTGAATCTTGTGTATTGCTCGGGGATCTTTCATGAAGTCATAGCAAAGGTTTTTTGTTTTTTTGGATAGCTCATGGATTTCTTGGTATCAATGTCATCATGGCTTCTCTAAAGCTAGATGTTTGGATGGAATATTCCCCATGACTTGGGCGTATAAGTAGGAAGTTGGATATTCTTTTTGTAAGTGGATA
Organism: Amborella trichopoda; assembly: GCF_000471905.2. The sequence continues at coordinate 1,139,531 of NW_006498102.1, forward strand.
CCCCTAGAAAGGCATACTACAGAACTAACCTGAAATTTCTTGTTCATAAGATTTGTAAGTAGTATGGGCATTGCAACCCTTTTTGTGTACATACAGTGTTCCAAGAAACGACGGGTGGCTAGGGGGGTCCAGGCCTCCCAACGCCTAGGCGGCCGCATAGAACTTGGGCATCCTATGTAGAATAAACAGGATATGAGGTTGTTTGATTCTACCGTTTTAGGGCTCAAATCTTTGTAAAAACTAAAAAGTGCATATTTAGGCATATCACATTAATCCACACATTTCAAACTAATCATACTATCGCACAGTTAAAAAAGGAAAATATAATTCGCCATTCATAATTTTCGAATTCAGTCATCAATTCATCACCAAGAAAAGGAAATAAATAACACATATGAAATATGAAATGTCCATAGTCCACATACAGTCCTCCATACTCCATATTTATAACCCATATATACATATAAGAGGAATAGAAAAAGGAAAGAAATATAGACTTGAAGACTCAAAGAGTCTCCAGTCATCACTCATCATCAGAAAAAGTAGGGTCAGCTGCATCACATGCATCAAAGTCAAGCCCATTATCATCGGAATCATCTCCCTCCTCATCATGATGGTCATCATGTTCTGTCTCTTTTAAATCTGCCTCTGGTTCCTCTTCTTCCTCCACCACTCTCGTCCTCTATGAAGAAGATCTAGTGGCCTTACGAGCATCGGCTACTGTCCCTGGTCTCCATGACCATATCCCATATCAATCCTTCATGCCCCTCAATCTCATCATCATCAACCAACCATTTCATAACATTATTCATGTTTTTTTATCTAAGAGGTCTCTCTTATCTCTCTTAGCAAATCCTTCAAGTGTCGATTGTACTCTACATAAACTAGGTCATTTAGCCTCTTTGAGTCAAGCTTGTTTCCTTTCTTTGTGTGAATCTAATAAAATCAAAGGAAATTAATTAATATTACAAATTTACAATTGACATAGTAATGAATAATTACTAACTAGTAACTACTAATACAAATTAGTAAATCAATTAATATTACAAATTTACAATTGACATATTAATCAATAATTACTGACCGCCTAGGCTTTTTGGAGGAAGCACCTAGGCGTTCTTAAGGCGGTCACTGTTGGGCGCCCGCCTGGGCGGTGGGGCGGTCGATTAAGCAGTCGAAAGGCCAATAAAAGGCGCTCGCCTTGGCGGCTTGCAAGGAGTATGGCGGAAAAAAAATTCTTGAGGGGGCAAAAAAAGTCATTTTACCCCCATAAAAGGGGGGATAAGGGTTTGGGGGGTCATTCTTGCCCCCAAAATCAAATTTAGTTAACTTTAGAGTGACAAACAACTCGAAAAAAAACTAGTTTTGAAGATTTTTTGAGAGATCAAGATTTTTTTCGAAATCCTCGAATGGTCACGATATTAAAGGATATTCAACCCCAATCTTTTTGAGGCTTATAGGGGCTGTAAAAGAGGATATTTGGGACCCCAAACATTTCGGTTAGGCCCGAAATCGAGTCCACTTCAAGAAGGTTGGTATATTTCAATAGTTTTCATTAGGTTTTGTATTTTTTCCTCTTAATGTCTATTGTCTAATGATGTTTTTTTTGTTATTTGTATTTTTCTTTGATATTTTGTGATATATATTTGATATTTTATTGTCTATTTGGATTATTCTTTTATTAGTTAGTTTAATAATTGCTTAATTCTTAATTGCTTATTAAATTAGTGTATGTGTAATGTGTTTTCTCGATGTATGATTCATAAAGCATAATTATTTTATTAGTTAATTTAATATTCGCTTAATGCTTATTAAATAATTGCATATGTGATATTCTTTTTCGATTTTGTGTTATATCATTGCAATTTTGATGTGTATCTTTTACCTAGATTTATTTTTTGGCTTAATAAGATGCCAATACATTAAAGGGTCATTGTCACTTCTTATTTGTAATAAGAAGCCAATACATACAAAACTTACTTATTAACAATAAAACATACAATTTTATATATAATAAACTTGGGGGAGGTGTGTGGGATCCAAATTTTAAAAAATAAATCACCTTTTTTTGGGTCTGGGCGCCCTAGGTGCCTCAGCCCCCCCACCGCCTACGCGGCCGCCTCCGAAAAAGTACTCCAATTTTGCTCACAGTCGGATGAGGTAGTGGTTATGCTCAAGATTCAAATGACCAACTTTTGTAAGTTTGGAGCACTACACCCTTGTTGGCTCCACCAATTGGCTGCAAATTAATTGTGAATTATGGTTATATATAAAATATAATAAACGATTGACAAATATGAAACTTGAACATGAGGAGTGGGTTTAAGTATATTATTACCTGGATGAATTTTGGTCCTTTGTCTCACCACCGTTGGACTCTCGAAAGACTTTAAAGTGCACTTGTAACTGAATATCTTGATTAGGGATTAGCACATCTAGACACTTATTACATCCCACTCATAATTGTGCCATTTGTGTGTATATCCCTATCAGCATAATGAAAAGCTAGGTTCAAATAATAATTAGCTGCATGCAATGGTCAATGTAGTTCTTATTCCACTTCTCATCAATAATCTTCCAAACTAGCTTGTAGTAGCTCACATCATCATCCAAATTTTGGGCTCTCTTTCTCTTACAACTTTCCATTGTCTCATATATGTAACCCAAGGAGGCCTTGTCATTGTCAACCATACGAAGGACTTTGATAAGAGGAAAAATACTATAAGAGCGCCCTTCACCCCTCGCCAAAAAGCCTTAGATAGGACAATATCTCTCACCTTCTTTCCTTTTTGATCGTTGACCCACTTGCACGCTCTCCAATCATCAGATGTGAACATCTGCCTCAACTGTACTCTCCTTGAATGTATGCTATCTAAGCATAGATACCAGGTAGGAAATCTCGTGACCCATGGCCTCACTATCTCCTTGTTCTTTGTAAATCTATGCATCATGCTGAGGGTGAGGGTGTGGCTATAAATGAAAGCTGTAACTGAGCTAGCCTTCTTAACTGTACCTACAATCTCGCTCAAACCTCCAATAGCCTCAAGAATGAGGTTTATACAATATGCTGCGCATGGTGTCCAAAAGATATTAGGGTAGGCTATGCTCAACAAATTAGCAGCAACAACATTTGGAGCAGCATTATTTGTGAAAGTTTGTATAACATGCTGCTCCTCAACCTCCTTGAAGCCCTTGTTCATCACTTTAAATATGTAATGGGTATCATAGTTATCATGAGAGGCATCAACTATGTTAAAAAAATGAGTCCCTAAAGGACAATTCACCAACAAATTCATCTGACTTCTTCTCTTTTTGTCACCTCTTTTGAACCTTTTTTTTTCGAAAGAGGCTCTATTAGCTCATATAAGGTTGTGGGCTTCAACCCAGGCCCAAATTGGTCAGTTGCCTCTTTACCAAGGTGTAGAAGCTGCTTAGGCGAGCGACATTGAAAGGATTGCCCGCCTCATAAAATCACCAAGCAATGTACTGAGTAGTTCTCTCTCGCTCTTCCTTCTTGATTCCGTCTTCAATGGTTCTTTGCTTTTTTGTTTTCTTACTTGCAACCTCAAGGTCAAGCCAGGGCAAAAACGAATCTATAGGGCCTCTAACCCGAGGCCTCTTAGGTCCCCTACCCTTAGAACCAACTACAACTCCCTTTCGTTTCCCCCTAGTCTAGGATGTAGCAAACTACTCCACCTCATCACTGTCATCATCATCATAATTAACACAAACCTCAAACCTTAGCTTGGCTATGCATTCCCCTCTTTCCTCTTCTTTCTTTTTTACTATATTTAGATAATTATTATCTCCTCCCTAATCACATTAAGAACTTTTTTACATGGGGCAACATGCCCATTGATACCGGCAAAATGTTTCTTGAACCGGTTTATTTTCCCATTTGTGTCATTCTAAAAATAATTGCATCTTATGCAATTTTAATCTAAAGGATTTGGGTTATAGCCGTATCTCCAACCTGGATCACCACTTTTATTAGAACCCGAAGAAGACATCTCAAACTAATCTAAGCAATCTAGAAAACGAAATTTTTCACTAACATTGATTGCTTGATCATCAAATTTCCACCTTTGAGATGTTTTCCAATCTCAAACTCTTCTAATAGAACCCTCTAATAGGCCTAAAAAATCTTCGAATGTAAATCCAAACTCAAAGGGAGATGTTTGGATCGATTTCTTGGAACTTTGAGAAATCCTTCAATCTTATGGAAATCAGAAAATCTCAACTTTTTGAAGTTTTTCTCTCTAAAATAGTTCAAATAGGGAACCAAAACCCCCCCATTGTGCAACCTTAAAATAAAATAAAATGCCCCTCTACAATGGCCATTTTCACCCTTGGGCGGTGCGTAGGCCTTGGGCTGCTGCCTAGGGTTGGGCGTTGGGTGCTGGGCGCCTGCCTAGGCGGCCACCCAGGGACTTCTGGCCCAGGAAGCCTGCCTAGGCCTGGGTGATGCACCCAGGACCCCCACTTTTTAAATCATTGTATCTTATGCATGGTAGCCCTTATGGTGTGTATGAAGTTTGTTTATTGGAGTTGATTGGTTTGTAGACCATCGTATCTTGTTTAAGGTTCTTGGGTGACCTTGAAATGGGACAACATTCGACACTTCTCTATTTACACTCAAATGTATGTGGACATGTGTTGGCAGATGGATATCTGACAAAGCTGGTTTTCTTCATATAATTAGAAGAATCATATAACCAAAACGATAGCATGGAATCATGTGAATGCTTTTCTTTTTTGAGGACTTCAAGACTTAATACATGGATTGTCTAATTTGATATAACGATACTAGCACATATAGTTATGAAGTAGGACACAAATTTTCAATAGGGCATAGAAAAATTTCAGTTATGTTTGAAATAGTTGAAGATTGTTTTGGTCCATTCTAGGAAAGATTGGGAAGAAATTACGAAGATCGATAGATTATGGCTAAAAGATTTTAAAAAATTAGAAAGAAACACCTTGTAGAAATCTCATTGAAATGGGAATTATTCATATTGGATGTGCATGTTTTAAATGTTACGGGATCCTTCTAAAACTATGAAGAATATTTGCATTGATGGGGATAAATTATGGACTTCATAGAAGTTTTTTTTTTCTAATTACTTCTCAGAGATATATTTATGTTCTATGGAAATTCGGGGGATTATTTGGAAATTCCAATTTTCCCAAAACCAAGAATATTGAAACAAGATGTGGAAACTCTTAAATGGTCAGAGATTTGTAATCCATATATTGATTTGTCTTCTTTGATTTCATTTCTAACTGTTTTACTTGTACTGTTGGTTATGTTTAGGTCCCAAGGTCACAGATGAGGAATGACTGACATCTATCAAGACGTATGTTTATGGATCTTGCGAGTATTTCACTAATGTAATTAATTACTTAAGTTTCTTATATAATTAGTTGTTCATTGAATGTAGTTCTCTATGGAAATGATCTTATATGATATCTATTGTTATTAGTTATCATTCTCTTTAGCGTATAAAATCTTTTGATAATTATCTAGTGATGAATTGTTTTTAATCATCTTGGGCGTATTTTGAAAATTTTCTATGTGAAATATAAAGTCATTTCATTTCGAGCAAGCGATTACTAGCAGTGGGTATATGAACGTTGGTCTTTCTACTGCTACTAATCAGCCTTATTTTAGCTGAAATTCTAGCAATTCTCAATGTTGAAAAGGTTTGAGGTGCTGTCTAAGTAGCCATGGGGTTTGGTTGCCTAGGTGTGATGTGAGTGCTGTAAGTTCAAGCCACCCAAACTGTTTGCATCAAAAGTGTGCATATGAAAATATAGAGAATTTGAGGCATTCAAATAGCAACCCCTAAAAGGAGCTTTATATATTTTTTTTGGGGAATAAGTGTTTAGGGGACCTGTTGATGCCCTGTTTAGTTACTTTTGGTCCATTTTTCAGTTTAAAAATATCTGTGATCTGTGGTTACAGGAAGTTTACATCACGAAGTTTGCACATGAAAAATATGGACACAAATTTTGGGCATTCAAATCACGCCCCTGAGGAGCTTTATTTTTCTTTTTAGTGAATAGGAGTTTCAGGGGACCTGTCGATACCTTGTTTATTTACATCTGATCCATTTTTCAATTCAAAATACCTTTCATATACGTTTAAAAGTAGTTTACAAAGATTATAAGGGAAATGTACACAGAGTATTCAACACTATGGCCATACATGAGCCCATTTTTACCTATTTCTTGTTGGTTATCTTTACTCATCTCTACACTCGCAGCCTAGGGCTCCTAGGTGTAGCGATCACCTCTTTCTCTCTCTCTCTGTCTTTCTCTCTCTTTCAAAAGCTTGATGCTAGGCTCTGTGTGCTGATTCTCCATTCCTGAGTGTGTCACAGTTTCATACTTCTTTAGTCTCTTCGAGGATCCTTCTGTTTTGTTTAGGATCCTCTCTCTTCATATTTGAATCACTGTGTAGGGTGTGGAAAGAGAAAGGTACATTCAGTTGTGAGAAGGATAGTGAGATAATAAGAAATGGAGATATGTCATTCAGGAGGTTAAGAATGTTCCTGTATATCTTTGAAGGTTATTCAAAATCTTGAGCAAATGCCTGAAATCAGATCAAATGACAAATATACCCCCTACTCACATTTTGACAGCACCATTGGCAGTCACTTTTTGCCATGTTTGGTTGATTTCTTGCTCAAGTTTATAGGGGCATTCATGCCATATTACTGCATATAATCTTTTCTCATAAGCACATGAACATATTTGAGCATTTTCAGTAGGAAATCAGGTCCAAATTTGACAATTAAAGGTGTTATAAGTTTTGACAGCTGTTTTTGATACATGAACTCAGGAACTAAGCATTAAGGCCAAAATAATGGATTCAAGGCCCGTAACCTACAGTATGTTTTGATATGAATTTTGATCTTTTTGATTATGAAGGCACAGGTTTGGAGGATATAAATTCAGAACTATAGATTTTAGGGTGTACTAGATGACTTAATGTTTGGACTGGGTTTTGGTGGTTACTGGTTTTAGGTTTGAGATTGGCTTGGAAACCTACCCCAGAAAGCCCAGAACTAAAAGTATCTTATTGATTGATTACAAGCTTTTGCTCTACAAACAATATATTCTTGATCATTTATAAAGCCTCCATAACTTGGTCTGTAGAGTGGCGTACATGAGTGGACCTCTGGACATTTTGACTTACTGCAATACCACGTTGCTGCAATACATGAGTGGACCTCTGGACATGTATGTTTGGAACCAGCTTGCTGCCCTTTGTTTCGTCCTCGATAAACAATTTGCTCCTTGGGGGCAACATCAGGCTATTGCTTAGATAGAAGTTCTTATCATAATGATATCATAAAACCTTTTTTAATGGAGATTTATTATTATCTTAGGAAAGTATTACTGTAAACCATTTTTTTTTTTTGTACATGAAGGTCATAATTGCTCCAATTAACTGAGAAATTGGAAGCATAGGGGTGTGCCATTGATTGCACTCAATGAACAAGAAACTTTCTTGAACTTAATGGCACATCATTAGCTGCCTGATTTCCATTCTGGCAACTCGGAGTGATTGTGATCTTCTTGTACTAAATGTAAATAGTCTTATAGTTAATAATCCATAATAGCTGTATTAGTATATAAATGTAATTAATCAAACAACTAATTTTGGTATATTATTATGCAGAACTTTCAGATGATAAGACTTGAGTAAATAAATATGAGTTTTAAAATTTACTTGAGAAAACATATATGTAAATAAAATAAGTGTCTTCTATACATAAAACACGAGTTCGCACATGCGTTATGTGGCACTTAAGAAATGGCTCACAGGTGTGGCGTCTAAGTTCTTTGAGTTAGGGAAAGGTAATAAATAGTAGAGTTATAATATGGAGCGGTAGAACTAATAATGTGAATATGATTGTACGTTTTCTCAGGTATACACCTTTTTTTCCCTCTAGATATACTCATGTTATTCAAAAGTGAATATTCAAATTTTAGATCAATAAAGTACTGATAATTAGGTTTTCTCATTGGGATTAAGTATATAGTATGCTCTTCGGGGAGCATTTTAATTTATACTTTGTTACATTCACGTGGATGCAAGCCATGTGTTATATCCATCTTAAATGCTATTTTTGACTGTTTCTCAAAAAACCAATTCTTTATACAAAAAAGACAATATAATCCCTGCCAACTAAATAAAGTATTTTAAATTTTTTGTAATTTCTTAAGATGTAGCACTTTATTAAAAGGGCAAGCTTTCTATGCTTCCCCTACAGCATAGAAGTTCTATCCTCCCCCTTATCCAACCGTCCATTCTGAATGGAGGGCTAAGATTGCCCCAATGACAATGTCACGTCTCTACACTATATTATTTTTAATTTTTTTCTATAAACTATTTTGACACCAAATTCTGGACATCCATTCCTCTATTAAACTCGCACTAGCGAAAAAATATAAAAAAAATATTTTCAATAAAATTAAATGACCAAATACCCTTGAAAGTTTCAAGGGGTATTTTGGTCATTATATTTTATCGAAAATTTATTTTTAATAGTTTTTGTAGGTGCGCCCCAATGAGAAGATGGCACATACCAAGTTTCATATTCATATAATTTGTAATAAAAAAATTAAAAATAACATACTTTAAGGTCGGATCTAAGATCAAACGGTGAGTGGCTCTCTTCGTCAAAATTGGATGGCTGGGTGGTAGGGGGAGGATAGAACTTCTATGCTGTAGGGGGAGTATAGAAACCTTTCCCTTATTAAAAAGGGTTTAAATTGTATAAAGAAACCACCTATTTAATTTATATTAGTCTATGTTCATTTTATTTCCCAATATATTGTAAAAATTGAAATTTGTAGAAAATGTAAAATTATTTATAAATTTAAGTCATATTAATGGAAGTATATAGTATTTTTGTTTAAAAGTTGGTTAATATTATTTCACCATACACAAGTTAAATATGAATTAAGTCCGCCCTTAGGCTCGTTAAGATGAAGGCGCGACAATTTAATGTCTATTTTGAAGATTTAATGGATATTTTAATATTTTATTTATTTATCTATGTTATTTCCAAATATTTATTTTAAAAGCTCTAAATTTCTTATAAAAATAATTTTAAAATGTCAATCTTTTTTTTTTTAAAATTGGCTAGTAAATGAGTTTAAAATTATAGCAATAAATTAAAATTTAGAATAATACTTATTAAAATTTATAATTATAACTAGAAATAACTCATCATCATCAACATCATCCGAGCTTTATCCCAACTACTTGGGGTCGGCTATACGAATTCTGTTTTGTCATTTTGCTCTATCAAGGGCCATATCCTTAGGAGACTATAAGTCACCATATCTCTTCTCGCTAGTTCTATCATGTCCTATTGGGCCTTCCCCCTGTCCTTTGAGATCTTTCATTTAAATCAAATCGCCTCTCCTAACCACTGCTATATTAGGTCTACATTGCACATGGCTAGCCACCTAAGTCTACTTTTCCTCATTTTATCACCTAGTGGAGTTACCCCTAAGTTCTCTTGTATGTATTCATTCCAAATTCTGTCCTTTCTCTTCTTGCCTCTCATCCATCTCAACATCCTCATCTCAGCTAGTTTTATCTTATAGATATATTTTTCCTTGACTGCCCAACATTCCTTCTCATAAAGCATGCTATGAAACTTCACGTTTAGTGTCATTATTATGTGGCGATTACATAAAATGCCATATCCACATCTCCAATTTGCCCACGCAGCTCTAATTCTATGCGCGACACCTTCATCAATTACTCCATACTCTTGGATTATCGACCCAAGATATTGAAATAATTTTTTTTAGGTATATCTTGGCCATCAATCTTAACTACTTCTTCGCTTCTACTCCTATTATTACTCAACTTGCATTCCATAATCTGTCTTAGTTCGGCTAATTTTAAAACCTTTAGATTCTTGAGCATTCCTCCAAAGTTCCAACTTCTAACTTTGCGTTGACCCTGCCTCTAGCCTCTTCAATCAAAATTATATCATCTCATAATTATAACTATGAATTAGAATTTGTAATTGAGCAATATTGTAATTAATAAAAAATTAAATTTAAATTATAATTTTAATTCCTAAATAAAAATATTCTTTTTCATAAAAGGTGTACATAAGATTACTCGTATTTTCATTTATTTGATTGACACTAATCAGATTAATAGGTAAGTTTTTGAATAATTTTAATAAACTATTTATGAATTCATATGTATAAAATCAACTTATAGATTGAGTTATAAGATTTTAGTTTGAGCCATATAAAGCTGACGTCTAAACTCATGTCACAAGTTGAGAGGGCACCACAACGCCGTACCACCACAAAACAGAACACATTATGATGCTCTAAGGAGTAGTTTACTTGACATCAAAATAAAAAACCACATTTTAATACAAATCATAGCTTGTTGATTAGCTATATACTATTAGTAGATCCCAAAATTTTGGGAGTCGACTTCAAAGTAAAAAAAGGTCACTTTCTTAAAAATTTTGTTATTAAAACAAATAAAATTATAGAGAGAAAGTTTACATTTGAATAATATCCATGGACAAAAATTTTAATTATAAATATTTTTAACAATAAAGAAAGTGCTTATTAAATCTCTAGACTAATAAAATAAGTGATTCAAAAAGCGGACCGCCCAACGCCTAGGCGGCTGCCAAGGCAGTCCAGAAGGCTTGGGCACATCGCCCAGGCTTAGGCGCTAGTAAAAGGTGGAAATCCCTAGGCACCCGCCTGGGTGCTCAGGAACTCGCCCTGGCAGGTGCTCAACGCCCTGCGTAGAGTAGGAAAAACCACTCGGTAGGGGCTTTTTGTGTCATTCTTTGTTATATTAAGGGGCCAAAATTGTGGGTTTTAGGTTCATTTGAAAACAAAAAACCCATTAGAGCACATTTTAGAGAGAGAAAAACCCAAAAAAATTAGTTTGTGGTGATTTCTTTAGGATCGAAGAGTTTCTCAAAGTTATGAGAAATTAATCAAAACATCACCCATTGATATTAGATTTAATTTTGGATGTTTTATAAATCTATTAGAGGGTTATTAGAAGATTTTGAGTCCTTAGAAACATCTTAGAGGTGGAAGTTTGGAGATCGAGCAATCAAGGTAAGTGATTGTTTTTTTGATTGCTTGTATAAGTTGTATTATTTTGAGATGTCTTCTTCGGGATCTAATAGAAGTGGTGATCCAAGTTGGAAATATGGCTCTTATGTGTTGTGTAGTATACTTTTGAATTTTGATGTGCCCTAAATCCCTAATAACCTCCAGTATATCGAATATTTATCTTAAAAACTGTAAATTTCTTTTAACAATAATTTCATAATTTTATAATTGAGCTCTATCATAATAAATACAATTAAATTTAAATCATAAAATTTTATTCATAAATAAATTATTTTTATAAAAGTTTTACATAAGATCAATCACATTTTCATTTATTTACTTGACACTTTGGTAATCTAATAAATAAGGTAAGTTCCTATTGATCAAATGTTAATTTTGAATATTAACTCAATCATAAATTTTATTCATAAATAAAAATATTCTTTTTTCAGAAAAGGTATACGTTAAATCACTTACATTTTCATTTATTTACTTGACACTATGGTAATCAAATTAATAGGTAAGTTTTTTTAACCTTAAGTAACTATTTAACATTCTAAAAAAAAAATCTTAATTAACTATTTATTACTTTATGAGTATAATATCATTTTATCAATCGAGTTGTAAGATTTTACTTTTGAGCCACATAGAGTTAACACCTAAACGCATGACACAAGTTGAGAGGGTAGGACAAGATAGTACCACCACAAGCGTAACACATTGCGGGGCTCTAAGCAGTAGTTTACTTAAGGTTAATATAAAAAAACATTTTAATAAAAATCGCAGCATGTATATTAGCTATACCGTTAGCAGATCCCAAAATTTTGCGTGACTATTTTTGGGTAAGTCAGTGGGGGAGAAGGCCCCCTACTCGATTTTTCATTAAAAGATGTAAAAAAAAGAAGAACAATTAACATACAACCCTGTAGTAGGGCATTTGCTCCAGATCATGTAGTAAAAGAGGAGAAAGAAAATTTGTTGGTCTACGGTGCCACACAGCAGCACCGGGGCCAACATATGCATTCTTTGCCAGCGCATCAGCAACCATATTTGCCTCCCAAAAAATATGTGCAATGGACCATTGCTGCATAGAAAGTCTGGTGCAACAATTATTTGCAATTGTCTGTTGCCGCCATGGGTCGCGACATCGATTCTGAACGACATTCACAAGTAGGGCCGAATCGCTTTCAATCTGAATTGGAAAGCAATTCCTCTGATGAACCAACTCAACGCTTTCTTCAAGGGCCAAGAACTCTCCATGGTTATTAGAAGCAAATCCAAAATGCTTTGCAAAAGGCGCAACAAAACCACCCTCACTATTCTTGATGACTCCACCTCCACCTGCTAGACCTGGATTTCTCAAAGAAGCACTATCAATATTGAGCTTGTAATTCTGAACCTCAAGAAATGACCATGCCACCGGAATATGATATTCTGGCTTCTGTTGACGCCAATTTACCTGAAGATTACCTATAATGGCTTTTTCTGATAAATGGAAAGACCGCATTTTAATTTCTGCTAGTGCCTGAGCATGTAAGGTAATCCGTTTCACAAGTTGTTCTCTCCTAGTGGGTCTTGACTCAAAGACCCTTTGTTGCGCTCCTCCCATAAAAACCAAATTGTAGTAAAAAAAATGGAAGACTAGATATTACAGAGAATATGGGATTTAAACCTGAAAAGCAACCACCACCTAAGTAACTCAGGGGCAGAAGTACCAACCAAGGACGAACCGTTTTCCACATCTCCAAGCTAATGATCTCCATACTCCATGAGCAAAAGCACATTGAAATAATAGATGAAAGAGGCTATCATCTACAGTAGGGACATTAGGAATCCAACTGCATGCCACACTGCTGCAATAAAAAAGAAGTGGGGAAACGATTATGCGAGGCTAGCCATGAGAACCATTTCGCCCGTGGGTGACATTTAGAAGACCACAATGCACAGAAAATTGGTTGTGAAGAACCTTGATGCCTAATAAGATCCCATGCCCCTTTAATAGAGAAAAGACCATTAGCAGAGTGAATCCAGACTAATGACTCCTTCTTGGGCTGTAGAGGAAGAGTGTAATTCTCAACCTCCCTCCATATTTCTCTCAAAACATTAGATGAAGGAGGTGCCAAAACACAAGATTGAAGTGATTCACCTATAAAGCTTGAAACCCTTCTCCCAGCAGCAGCCAAATCCTCTTGAATGGTATCCCCATGCAACTCTGATAATGACTGATTTGCTAACCATGGATCCATCTAGAAATCCACCATCTGACTATTACCAATATTCCACTATATATTGTCTTTCAAATGCGACAAGTCAAGTAAAATTCCCTTCCAGGCATGAGAACATCCTCTTTTTGCTTTAGCATCCCATATAGATGTTTGAAGAACCGGGCCAACAACAAGGATGGGTTTTCCAAAATCTGCCATGCTAACTTTATCATTCTGTGATATTGAAGTCCTCCATTTCCCGTACCCCAAGGCCTCTTTCAGCTTGAGTGAGACATATTGTCCTCCATTTGACGAGATGAATACCTTTCTTTTCTGCTTCACCGGCCCATAAAAAGTTCCTCTGCAGTCTCTCTATCATATGACATGTTTTCTTCGGGAGAATAAAATATAACAGCCAGAAAATCGCTGATGCTCCAAGAACCAACTTAAGCAACTGAAGTCTGCCTGCATATGATAGACATAAAGGCTGCCATGAACCAATTTTACTGAACACCTTGTCCACCAGACCATGGCAGTAGCTGTGCCTCAGATGTCCACAAAATATAGGTAGGCCCATATAACAAACTGGTAGAGATCCTTCAAGGAACTTTAACTCCCTCAGGATTCTCCTACGTCCTCCTCGTGGTGCACTAAAGAGGAACGTCTTGCTTTTAGAAGCATTCAAAATCTGACCAGTAGCCCTTTCAAATTAAAAAATAAGTTCCTGCATAGCCTTGGCAGAGGTTGATGCCTCACAGAAAATAAGCACATCACCCTGAAGGAAAAGCCTTGGGAACCGTGCCTTGTAACATAGCACAATCAAGCTGCCTACTAAAGAAATCCATAACCAATAAGAATTAGTATGGAGATAGATGATCCCCTTCCTCAAACCTCTCTTCCCTTTAAAATAACCCTTGGGAGATCCATTCCTCAGAATAGAAAAGGAATGAGTAGAAATACACAAGTGAACCCATGAGACAAATAGATTAGGAAAACCCAAAGCAGGCATTCTACCCACAATAAAATCCCAAGAAACCTGTCATAGGCACTACTCAAATCTATTTGTACACACATTTTAGGCCGAACTGAATTCCTATGGCAAAGAGACATGAGTTCATTTACCATGAGGATGTTATCAGTAATAAGCCTACCTTTCAAGAATGCAGCCTGCCTAGGATCAATAATATCAGCAAGAACCACATGTAAACGATTAGAGATTATTTTGCTGATAATTTTGTATAGAACATTAGACAACCCAATAGGTCGGAAATCTTTCATCACACTAGGTGCATTAACTTTAGGAAACAAACATATAAAAGTGGAGTTGACTTGCTTGAGAAACTTACCTTTAGTAAAGAAATCCTTGAGGGCCAAACAAAGATCCTTTTTAATGACTTCCCATCCAAACTTATAGAATTCCACTGGAAACACATCCGGACCTGGGGCACTGTGATTTCTCACATCTCAGATGCACGCTTTTATTTCCTCCATGTTTACTGCATCCACCAATTTGTCCTTCTGAGAAGAACTATGAAGAGATGGCGGCAAGAACTGATCAACCCCATGTACATCAGTATTACTCTCCAATAGATCTTTGAAATAACTAATCATATGGTTTTCAATATCTGCTTCAGTAGAAAAAGAATTCTCATTCTGATCTTTCAAAGAGATAATTCTGTCATTCCTACTCCTAACCACAGTAGATAAATGGAAATACTTGGTACTGGAGACCCCATCTTTTAACAAGTTCTGCCATGATTTTTGCCTCCAGAAACTTTCCTCATGACCCAAAAGAATTTTTTATTTCATATTGTTATTGTTAGTAGTATTATACATAAATGACCTCAAAAGTTTGAACTTAAACTCATGACAAAAGTTGAGTGGGCAGCACAACATAGTATCACCACAAACATAATAAATTGCACTGCTCTAAGAAGTAGTTTATTTAATATCAACAGAAAAAACTACATTTTCACAAAAATCTCCTAATATCTCTTAAAAGTATTCACAACTATGGAGCACGTGTACCTATTAATTAAATGTTAATTTTGAATCTTAATCAATTATTTGTAACTTTATAAGTATAATATCAACTTATCAATCAAATTATAAAATTTCAGGTTTGTTGTTTGAAAGTTTCGCATTTTTATATACTTTTTGTAAGAGAACTCCTTTGACATTCTCAAATTGGGTCCCTCGCTTTCCCACTTGCTTCTGCTACGAACAATTATGTTTGAGGCAAGAAGCAAACTGGCAAGCAGAAACACACTGATTTTGGAAATTTTTAAAAGAGAAAGAGAAGCATTTTGGCTTTGGATTTGTAGTCAATCCAACTTGCATTCCTTAATAGTTCTGCTGCATTGCCCCATAAAATGTTAGTGACAGCGATATTTATCACTTAGTTCTATCCATACCCCATCCTAGACCCACTTCACATGTATGTTTTGTTTTGTGGTACTGTGCTCTACATTTTACTGTTTGGAGCTTGCTGGAATTCTAGGTTTTGAAAACCAATATTTATTTTTTTATTGGACGTCTCCAAAGAGACATTGAAAACCAATATTTTGGAAAGCAGTGTCGGGGTTTTCTGCCAATATTCTGGAAACCATTGTAAGGGGCAAATGTGCCTTGAACCATATCGTGGTCTGGACTAAAACTGAGGGCCGGTATGTGTTAACTTATCTTTGTAGATTATATATTTCACAAAAGGTAAAATGTATACTCGGAAAAAAAAGTAGAACTATACTCGAATTTTATATTTATAGAAAGACGAGTAATGGTAAAATGTTGGCATATTTTATGATTTAGATCAGTCTACTTTAAGTATAACATATTTGTAAACACATAAACCATCAATTAACAAGTATTAACTGTTAATATCTTTGTTCAAGGGTCAAAAGGGCAGATTCGGCCTCCTAGGCGGGAGCCCAGATATCTGGCTGGCCCTTTAGCGTTTTTTTTGCTTTTGGTATGTTGTTGGGGCGGGGGTTAGGGAGGAGTCATGCGGAAATGACCAGAGAGTCATAAATGCAATGGAGGAAAAGAGTGTGCCATAGATGTGGAGAGAGGGAGTGCAGTACGTGCAATAGAGAAGTGTGTGGGGAGTGAAGAGAGAGGAGGGGTGGGGGGGGGGGAGGAGTCATGCGGAAATGACGAGAGAGTCATAAATGTAATGGAGGGAAAGAGTGTGCCATAGATGTGGAGAGAAGGAGTGCAATACACGCAATAGAGAAGCGTGTGGCGAGTGAAGAGAGAGGACACGTGTGTGTGTGTGAGAGAAGCAATATAGAAATGAAGAGAGTCACAAATGCAATGGAGGGAAAGTAGTATCATGAATGTAGGGAGAGGGAGTGCAATAACTGCAATAGAGTGTGTGGGGGAGAGGGAGAGAGAGGCGGCATGGAGAGAGAGTGTGTCATGAGTGTGATGGAGAGAGAGTGTCATAAATGTGATGTGGGGGGAGAGAGATATTGCAAAAAAAATGTGGAGAGAAGCCTGTGTGTGCAGCAGAGAGAGAAAGAGGGTGCCATAAATGTGGTGAGAGAGAGTGCTGTGGATGTGATATAGAGATATTGAGGGAGTGCAATGAAGAGAGAGTGCATAAATGCAATGGAAAGGGAATGCAATAAATGCCATGGCTTTCTCTCTATGTTTCTCAGATTGTTTTTCCACCCCCCTACCCCAACTCTTTTAAGCCCAGGTACATGCCTACCTTGGGCCTTTTTGCTTCGGAAGGCTGCCGGATTTTTCATCACTGTCTTTGAATATAGATCTTGAATATTGTTGTGCTTTCTTTACATTTGCTCTCCCACTGAGGACTTATGTCACATCTGCCATTTTGCTGGAGATCATTACAGTTTTCTTATGCTGATCACCCTTAGGGTGATTACATTTTAGAGGACTTCATGGTATGTGTACACTTTAGAGTATTGGTAGGATGCCAGATTTGTGATGAATTGTTGTATGCTTATTAGGGTTCTCATGATGTTGGGATTATCTTGCTTATTTAAGTAGTCATGGCAGATTTGTGATGAATTGTTGCATATGCTTATTAGGCTTCTCATGATGTTAGGATTATCTTGCTTATTCAAATAGTCATGTCACAATGGATTATCTGTAGTTTTAAGGCACTACCATATGTTGTCCACTTACCGAGTAGATTCAGTTAGGAGGATGGAGCAACTTACCAAAGTTTTAAAATAAATAAAGTTAAAAGAAGTATCTAAAAAATTTTCAGTTAAAGAAAAGATAAACGATGTATCTAAAAAAATGTGTACTCAAAGAAGACGAAGGCTAGGGCTCACTACTCTGCCCATTTGGCCATTTTTTTAGGCCTTTCTAGTGTTTCTCCTCTTCAATTTGAAACTATTCTCATAGTTGATTGGCATCATTTTCTAGCCTTCTTTTCCTTGCTTTCTTCATTGTCATCTCATGTAACTCTATGTCTCTGCTGATATCAAGAACGCACTACATATCCTCTCTCTCTCTCTCTCCTCTCCTCNTCTCTCTCTCTTCTCTCTCTCTCTCTCTCTCTCTCTCTCTCTCTCTCTCTACTACGTACTTACGTACTACGTTACGTTACGTACGTACG
>NW_006498102.1:1159524-1186086 GCF_000471905.2 Amborella trichopoda
CTATAGGCAAAATGCTATAGTGTTTCGCCCCGCCATGGACATGTTATGTCCATGGCTGTTTATTGAACGGAGCCGCAATGGACGCCACGTGGTCCATGGCAGTTCTACGTGTTTTTTGACTGGCACGGGCTTGTTATGTCCGTGACGGTTTGACTGCACAGACATGCTAGGTCTGTGGTGGTCTTTAATCCTCACCGATTGAAAAAATCAGACGGCGCCGATCCTATGGGCGAAAACACTGTTCATTTTCACCCATAGGCGTTGC
Source organism: Amborella trichopoda (assembly GCF_000471905.2). The sequence continues at coordinate 1,159,790 of NW_006498102.1, forward strand.
GTAGTCTCCTTCCATATATATATATATATACTCCAAGTCATAGCCTCCTTTGGTGATGGCCAAGTAGCTCCGCAAAGTCCTTATGCAACTTTATCCTATTGTTTATTTGTCTAGTCAATTCTCAGTGCTTGTTTAGTGTTTATATTTTTATTTTTTCTAAAGTTCAGTATTCTGATGAAATATGGCTGCTTAATGTTGTTTAATTTTATAGAAATAGGGAAATTCTGGTTTTCTTAATTGAACTATTATAGGTATTGGTTGATCGCGTTCTCTTTACTGGTGTGTTTCATAAATCGACAGACAGCTGCTTGCCGTTCCTTTGTGTGCTCCTACCTTGAGTTCATCTCACCTATCTATTTTGTTGTTGCTCACTTTCCTTTCCTTGGAAGGAAGAAAATGGAAAAGGAAAGGCTTTGACTGCAAGGCGGAGGTGGAAGGCCTTAGAAAGGACTTCGAGGGCCTTAGAAAGGACTTCGAGGGCTTTATGGACGAGCTCAGATGGGTGGGCTGATTGATGGATGAAGTCACCATACTCAAGAAGGGAGTAGGTCATGGACCAGTCGAGATGCCAAAGATCTATGTGCCATAACCAATTCATTGGCACAAGGGATGCAAAGGCCTTAGAGAACTATTTATGGGAAATGGAGCATTCGGTACGAAGGGAAGAGACAGCCTTCGAAAAGACTGCTTTTTTAAAATTTGCTGCTCTTTCTCTTGACTAGAGAATGAAGGGGACAGGTTGTATACTACTCCTCGTAATTCTCTCTAGAAGTCGCCCCCCCTTGACTTCAGCGCGCTACGTTCGAACTAAACGAGAGTCAGGCTTCTCCCCTAGAGACCGCTATTCAGAAGGCTATATGAAGCAGCAGAGCTGAGCTTTTCAGTTCGGTGGCCTCTGAGCTATCGCTTTCGGCTGGCTATTGCTAGCTAAGCTACCCCGCTTCGTGCGTGCTCGTTCGGATTTGGGCTCTCTTTCACCCTAAGCTTCTTTATAGAGAAAAGCGCTTAGTAACCAGTTAGCCTTTTTTGCAGCTTTGGCTCGGTTGCCCATCACTGCCACAGTTCCCCGTTAAGCCCTTAACAGCTAGGACCTTATCGTTATGCAAGAGACCTACCCATCTCGTCATTTATATCGGCGATAGTGAGCTTTGTGTCAGACACGGGCAGGTTCGTTCCCGCGTGCAGAATATCATAAGGAGGAGATGCCTATCCTCCCTCTCGGACCCTGACCGACCGTAAACTGGTCGGTTGGTGATTGGAAAGGCTACCGATTGAGAGTAAGTCGGGCAGGCGTCTGCAAGGAAAAACTATGTACAAACCTTTCTTCCTTATTCGAATACCTTCTTTCTTCTTTACAATGTAATCGTTTGTTTCTCATTCTCCTTGACGAGCTATGAGCTTGGGATAGGAAGTGCCTCCCGCTTTATTTCAACTCCCATTCCCATAGCTACTAATTTCATCCATTGAACATGCCCAAACGGATGCTGGATATGGCAGTTCGCGAATAGATGGAGATCTGGGTGGGGTGATGGCGCATATGAGCTACTTCAGGATCGGGGACTGGATGTAGAATGGAATACGCCCATCGAGACAAGGCAAGCAATTGATCCATACCATCCGGTTCCACAGCTGGATGAGGGGAAATGCCCTACCTTTGAGTGCGGTTTGAACCATTTATTTACATCATTGGAAGTAACCAATTAGGTTTATGACGAAACCTAGAAATCGATCGCTGATTCAATTTTAGTACCTCTACCTGGTGGCTGGGTTCATTTGCTAACTGAAAGAAAAGACTTTTCTTTGAGAATGATAATACAAGAACGTAACTTCGTGTGTAGTAAAAGCAATCTACAAAGGGCATGAAATCAAATGAGTAGAGAGAATCCGACTTTTGTACGGGGTGAAGCTTATCTCTACTTCGGAGAGAATAGGTTCTGGTTCCCATACGCAGATTAGTTGGTCTGGCAGGATCGGTGCCAAGGTGGCTTTGAGGCAGAAGGGTTGGTCCCTAAATACAATTATGGTATGTTGACTAAGGGTAGTGTAGGGATCGAATCGGTCACTAGTTCAAAAAACCACTATGGGTATGCATAAAGGTAGACCTCAAGGAGGCTCCTCTCGGAGTGTCGTAGCTCTAATACTATAGAAAGGAAGAATATATTACAATTCCAGTTACTGAACCATGCAAATGGCTCTTCTAATCATTTTTCTTCTTCGTTGATATGTTGATGTACTCCCCTGTTTCATTTAGAATGATTCGTAGTGATTTTTATGTCCTTTGCATCAACTTAATTTGACATTGTTTTGTACCCTTTTTGACTGGCATGGAATTGCATCTATCTTTTCCTTCACTTTATTTGCCTATTGAGTTTTGTTGCGGGTTTTTTCTGTAATAAGTGTTCTGTTTCTACATAAGAGAGAGTGAGAGAGCTTTTAAAGCAGAAAATATGATCCCACAATAATTAGGCTTTCTAAATTCTTTTGGGCTCTGTTTCTGCAGGGACCTCAGTTGGAAGTTGCAAAATGGGGTTTAAGAAGTTTCATTGGAGTGTGTTGACTGAAAATCTACATTACTTCCATTTTTAATATTATAGTCTGGACTGTTTTCGTTTTCTTTTGGATTGCAAAATTGGTTCGTGTTTTCGGTTTCTGTGAAATTGAATCAGCATAATAAAGTTGCATTCTTGTGGTGGTGAATATGAACTTCAGCAGACTCCATGACTTAGTCATATATCTTTAAGCATAAAGTCAAGCTTTTTTTTTTTTTTGTCTTATGAAATCTCTTCCTTGAACTTGATTAGATATGGTTGTCTTTTCTCCATTTATTTCTTTCTTTAAGATAGACAGAATGCCCCCAACTACCTAAAAGACCTAGGATGTGAATCCAAATTTCTTTCTTAAATGATAGTATACATACACAGTAGGTTATAGTTTCTATTATCGACCACAAATCAATATTCTAAAAAGAAAATTATACAACTCATGAACAAAAGAGAAATTGCTGTAGTGGAAGTATTGAAATGGGGAAAGGAAGATGTGTATTTGTTGTTTCAGTGTTTTTATGGTATGTTTGTAGCTATTTCAACAAACAGATGAACAAGAGGGTGGTGTTTGTAACAAGTTAGAAGCAGCAAGTGAGGAGGGAGGGAAACTTTTTGTGTACTTCCTTCCCCACCACTTTTTGAGGTGGGTGTGTCCAAATCGTGATCATCCAAATTAGATATTATTTTGGATTTTTTAGAGCCACTATCCTGGCCAGCCAGTTCAGATCTGATTTTGGGGTGTCTATAGATAGATGTTTTGGGAGCTTCCAGGGGATATGATTTTCAAAGTAGCTTCTCCAATGAGATTTTATGTGGAGCTGAGAAAAACTCCAAATCCCTATCCACTCATCATCATCATCTTAGCATTTTCCCAATTATTTGGGGTCGGCAGTTTTGGCAAAATTTTACATTGGCTGCCTACCTAACTCAACCCAGCCCTTTTACCCGAGCATGGGACGGGTTAAGGGAAAGTTTAAGGTTATCACCCTTCTTAGACCAAATAGATGGTCCAACATTGATTTGTCAGTGACAATGGAAGACTATTTTTTGGATTTTTAGAGAAAATCCAAAAAAGTGGTTGAAGTCATCTCAAAATTGGTTTTTTGAGGTTCCGGAACATTTCTGTCTAATGCTTTGTGGGATAAAAGAAGGTTCCTCCCAAATTTAGAAACTTGGTTTAGTGGTTGACTATTTAGTTCGGGAGCACAATATATTCAAAAGAAGCAATGAAAAATAACAAGTTCAATAGGAAAGTACTAATAGTGACCCTTCGTTTGAGTTGTACTCAAACAATGAAAAATAATACTTCAATAGGCAAGTACTAATAGTGACCCTTCGTTTGAGTTGTACTTAGGCATGCCAACCAAAGACCTTTAGGAAGCTTTGGAAAATAAATATAAATCGGAATAAGGTTGTAGGTATAATCATCGGAAACTGTTGCCTTGACTTCAAGATTACGAATGACAAGTTAGTTCTTGCGCAATTGAATAAATTACAGTTAACTGGCAATGAGATAATCACTGTGGCATGAAATGATGAGGTCTTCCAACGGGCACCAATTGTTATCAAACTGCCTCCATCTTGGAAGGGTTACAGTAACATCCTAAAGCTTAAGCTTAAGGAAATGACATCGGAAGACTTATGAATCATCTTTGTGTCGAATGAGATGTGCTTTGTGATATGAAGGACAATAGCAGGTATACAGGATCGGAAGCCCCATGAAGAAGCTAAACTGAGAGCAAGTGGCATTGGGATAAGCGATAGCAAGGTAAAGAAAAATATTGAGAAAAATGATCGAAGAACCAATGATAAGAGATAATAAAAAAGAGTTGTCTGCTACATATGACTTATTTCAAAGAAGAGACTCGACTCCATGATATGAAGGAGAAAAAGGTTACAACTAGTTGCTAGGGTGCATATGACTGAAAGCTCTACAGAGAAGCCAAAGTGAGAGCCGTTGGTGCCAGGACAAGTGAGAAGAAGTCGAAAAAGATTTGAGAAAGACAAGTAACTAAAGAGGAGAAAACTGAAGGAAGTTTTTTGCTAGTTCTGTGAACTTTTGCAGAATTAACTTGCACAAGCTAATGGGATTGGTTCGTTGTCTACAAGAAAAACTTAGTAGGGATCAAGAGAGATTGGTAGATGGTTGCTAGAGCTATTAACATGTCTCCAATGACATAAGCATGTTTAATACTTACGAAATTGTGGGAGATGAGCCTCAACATTATATGGCCAATGTATCTTGCACCGAAGTAGTGGGTAAGTGGATGGTGAAGCTGAAGAATCTAGACTCCCCCAATCTTCTTAACAAGAATGTGTTAAAGCATGCTGTAGTTCGATACGCCATCTTATGAAAGACCAAAGTATCTGCTTGTAGGGAATATGCGTGTGATGTCATGTTCTGATTCACTCTTTTGATTTATGACATGGCAGAATTAGGACGTGAATTTTGTGCAGTGCGAAAAGATAGTACCTTGGCTTTAATTCTTAAAGAGTGAGAACAAAGGAAATGCTTAAGGTAGTATGTATATGATCCAAGACAGCAAGAACATGCCTTTATTAAATAGGAAGAAGTTCCAAGTTACTGGAATCGATTCACAGTGATGTCTTTGATGTTATAGATGTACAACTTTGTGGTGGCAATATATCATTTGGTATTTCCACTAAATTATTTTTCAAAATTTGCTATACAGTACATGAAATTTCAAGATATATAACCATGAAGTCGAAAACCAGTTAAATTTGAAATAAAAAAAGGTGGTGAATAGTATTTCCTTGACTCCATTAACATCTGTGAAGAAATGGAATCATTCTCTTAAGTGACACCATATGAATACCATAGTAGAATGGTTTGGCCAAAAGGAAAGACTATACATTTCCCAACATGGTTACTGTCATTCTTATTAGTTCTAATGTACCTGCTAATCTGTGGGGAGAACCCTTAATGTCTGCATGCTACATTAGTACATTATGAACTTTGGAAAGGCAAAAAACCTCATCTAGGATTCATCGAGGTTTAGGGCTGTCTCACTGATGAAAGATTTCTTGGCCTGAAGAGGGCCAAACTAATAGCTAAAACTTTAAAATGTGTTTTGGTAGGATATGCTGAACATAAAAAAGTCTACAGATTTCTGGTCCAAGAGTCAAATATGATTGTGGAATTAGCGATGCTGAATTTTACAAAAGTATTTTCATTGGCAGCAAAGATAAAGAATATTGTGATAAGCATGTAGTCAAAGGTGTGATGAGCATGACGGTCATAAAACTGAAAACCTTGGATAAGCAAGAGAGCTAGAAGCCAACTGAATTTGGACCTGAATTTCAGACTTATCTTCTAGCAGAAGTGTCTAGAAGCTTCTATGATTCATGTCATCTCTTGATGCTCCTTTTTATGGGGAAGCAGTCAACAATGAGATGGATTTTATATTCGCAGATAGAATTTGGGAGCTAGTAGTTTTACTTCTTGGTTTTAAATCTTGACAAGTTGCTAAATTTCTTAGGCAGAAAGAAGGTATTCACTTCTATGCCTAGCAAGAGTGGCTAGAATAGCTACCGTCTGCATAGTCACTGCTTTTAGCTTCTATATTCTCATAGAAAATCACCAAATGGGTGTTAAAAAATCATTAAATTGTACTCTAGATGCAAAATATGTAAGGAGCAACTAGAAGAATTTGTTGTAAAGGACAAGAACACAGAGTCTGTAAACAGGTAAAACCTAACCTAGTACGATTTGAAGATACACCGGTACAATGGCACAAGAAATTTAATGCTGTAGTCATAACTCATTGATTCTACAGATGATGCTAATAGTTGTATGTACACCAAGTCCTAAATGGCATCGTTGTTATATGCTACGATGTGAATGATGTGGTCTAGTAGGTATGGTGCATGATGAGGAGATTATTGGAATCAAGATGAGAGAGGATGGAAGGTTTATGCATTAACACTATCTCATTATATAGAGAAAATTCTTGAAAAGGTTAACCATTTTGAGTGTAACCTACTTATAAACCCATGTGATCCTCATATTTAATCAATAATAACAAGTTTATGCAATGCATTGTGTTCAACTTGATATTGCATGTACAGTGTCCGAGTAAATTTACTAGTAATTCAAGATGAGAGCATTTGAAATGCAATTTATAGGGGTCCTGTGGTGTCTCAGGAGGACTATTGAATTAGGCCTGTATTATGGAGGTGACCAACTGCACTGGAAGGGGTAAAATACTTCGGATATCGATTTCTGAAGATTCCAAATCCATTAATGGTTTGATAGTCATCTTTGGTGTGGGTGCAGCTGCTGCACAAAAGAAATATGTATATCTAGATTTACCATGGAGTCAAAAGTTAGTTGAGTCTGAAGGTCCTAATCAAGTCGCAGAATGGCTAATAAACTAGCTGCTAGACATAACACTTTTGTAAGGGCCTATATGCCTGCAGCCTCAATTTATCTTGGTTGTGAAGCTTAGTTGTGTTTGAAGCTCCTCATCAAGTTGGAGAATGGCTAATAAACTAGCTGCTGGACGTACCACTTTTGTAAGGGCCTGTGCCTGCAGCCTCAATGTATCCAATTTATCCTGGTTGTGAAGCTAACGTTCTTCGAGTGACGATTTACAATGAAAAGTCATGGAATGTCCGCATCAGGCACACTCAACTGAGGCAATTGCTCAAATTTGGCAGATCGGATAATTGAGGACCTTGCAAGGGACCAAATTTGGAATATAATCAGAGGAATGGGATTGTAGTATATTGATTGTAAGCAAGTGGAACCAACCTGGTACACAACGAGATCAGAAGTCCTATGAAGAATAGTGAGTTACTTTTAGGGAAAACTATGTATGGAAATGGTTTCAATGCTTGTATTACGAAATTGATCATTTTTTTTATTTTTGCCATAGAGTACGCCAAGACCACCCAACGGCCCTATTTTTTTTTAGTATTGCCCCCTGTTTGGCATTTCCAATCTCAGCCATGTAGGGAATCCCACAAGTGTTCGGCCATTTCTATTAGTAAGGTGTTGTTTGGTGCTACTAACACCGAACAACCACATTGTTTGGTGTTTCGAATATCGGATAGCTCAAATTATGAAAAATTTCCCTTACTTTAGGCATATCGGATTTTTGAAGCACTGAACAGTCCTACTGTTCTATATTGCTATTGTTGGACAACTCAACTTTCTAAGCTGTCTAGTGTTAGAAATGCTATGGCATAGTATTAATAATTATTATTATTTAAATTCTTATTATTTAATTACTTATGTAATGTAATTACTTTTATTCATTTCTTAATTTATATATTTTTATTGGCGTTTGCATATATTTTAATTTTCAATAAAATTTCTTGAAATAGAATTAAGCATAATAGAATATTTTTTCTATTTTGAAATATTTAATAGAGAAATATTTAATTAAAAATTTAATTCTATTTTATTTCATTTTTATGTTTATAATTTTAGAATTAGAATATAAAACTATATGTATAAAATGATAGAATGGTAGAATAGAGATTTAATAATAGATTAGAAAAAAAACAAAAAATAAAAAGATCAAATAAAGTATAAAAGAAAAACTATTGAAAATAAAGTACATTAAAATACAAATAATAATAAATAAAATAATGAATAAATAAAAAAAATTATTTATATTACATAAATTATATCATACTAATTAAATAATAAGAATTTAAATAATAAGAATTTTTTATATTAATTCTGGTTTTTTTTAATGCTGGATGGCTTGAGAAGTTGAGCAGTCTGGTATTAAAAACATCGAACAATGTGGTTGTTTAGTGCTGATAGTACTGAATAGGCTCTCTCTAATAGAGGTGGCCGAACACTTATGAGATTCTCCACTTGTCAGCAGTAGAAAATACCGAAAAAGTGGGCAATTCTAAAAAAATATATAGGGCCGTGGGTGGAGTTGTCTTGGCGTAATTTATGCAAAAAAATGTGACTCATTTTGTAATAAAGGTATTGAATCTATGGCCGTATCTAATTTTTTCCTTGCTTTTATGACAAGCTTATAGCACCACAATATGTTTAATGGAAATTAAAGGCATCTGCCTCATGTTTCTCTGTGGTCTACGTGCCGTTAAGCTATGCCCTCCACTAGTCCATGTACCTAGAAGATGATATGTTTTGGCAGGGTGTATGAATGTGAAAGCGAGTCCACTCCTAGGAGAATTGGTCAGTCTTAAGAGCGTTCATAAAAATTAGGATATGGAGAGTATGAGCATCGTCGCACAAGCCTTCAGGGAATAAATATGTGGTGTATCGAAGGCTCACCTATAAATGAAATATAATTCAACTCACATTCTTAGCGAGTGTCCCTTCTTCTTCTTCGTTTTTTATTTTAATATTTTTGGGAAGATCATTGGGGAATATTGGCCTTTGTCCATTTTAGAAAATGGTTAGTGATTTTCGAACGCATGTGGGAAGGGAAATCTAGACCGGTAGCTGAAGTTCGTCTTGCATTATACATAATCCACATGCCTTTGTACATGATGCCATGTGGTGGCTCAAAATCTTTTTGAGCATCTTCACTTTCTGCATCATCTTTCTTGATTTATCCAACTCATAGCTATTAGGAAACGGGTAGGGAATTGCTAGTCTTTCAAAGTTATATAAGTATGAGCATTTTTCAAAGCTGAGAAAAAGTATGGAATGCTCCGTTGCTTGAGTTTGGTGGTCCTAAAATATTTCATTTTCATCATAGTTAAAAGGCGATTGCCGCAATTAAAGATATTTTTTCATTTTGATCCCCAGTATCACTAAGGGGTGGTTTGGGTACCAAAAAATCTATTGCCTTAAAACATATTTTAAGGAAATATGATTACCAAGTTTGGGTACTAAAAAAAATGGAAATAAATTACACAAGATTTCTCAAAATATATAAATCTACTCTCCGTTATAAATGGAAATAAATTACGCAAGATTTTTTCCTATGTGGCAGTGAAAGTGAAATATATTACACGTTTAACAGTAATCCCAAAATACGTAAATCTATTACATGTGAAATTCATTATACATTATGCGTTTAATGGCTAATCTAATCGTGAAATTGGCGTTTAACAGGTAATCTAACTATGCCCCTTTTACCCAAAAAAATCATGTTCCACCATTCTCCCTCTCTCATGTGCCCATCCATTTATCTGCACATCCACATCCATTTCTACTTTCTCAGCACATCCTTCCTGCCATTCTCTCTCCAGTGGCCATTCATACTCCTACAATTCTCCCTCTTTTCTATACACGGCCATCCATTCTCATTTCTACTTTCTTTGCCATCCATTCTCCGGCCATTCTCCTTCTCTCATATGCCCATCCATTCTCATTTCTGCTTTCTTTGCCATCCATTCTCCTGCCACTCTCCTTCTCTCCTGTGCCCAACCATTCTCCCGTAATTATGTACATATCCTATATCCATTTCTACTTTGTTAGCCCATCCATTCTCCTTCCATTCTCCCTCTCTTTTGTGCCCATTCATTCTCCCACAATTCTCCCTATCTTGTGCATATCCATTTTTACTTTCTAGTTGCATATCTCTCGCCATTCTCCCTCTCTCCTGTGCGCATCCATTCTCCCACAATTCTCCCTCTCTCATGCATATCCATTTCTACTTTCTGGGTGCATCTATTCTCCCGCCTTTCTCCCTCTCTCTTATATACATCCATTTCTACTTTCTCTTTAAACTCCACCTATAAGTGTTTGCCACATCCATTTCTACTTCCTCTCTAAACTTCACTTTTATAAGTGTTTGCACAAACTGAGCACATCCATTTCTTCTACACTCTCTTGTAGACATCCATGTCTACACCCCTCTATTTTCAATTTGGGTTGTAGCCTTTCAAGCCATCAGCTCTCATATAAAAACAAAAAAAACAAAAAAAGTAAAAATAATAATGGGTAATCAATGAGAAATTACATAACACAATCATAATAAAAACATTTACACAACATAATCCTCATAAGAGATTAGTAAAAGCTCAATTGAAATCTCCTCCAATGCCTTAAAATTTTCTACTGCAATTACCAAAACTTCTGGTTTACTAATCACACTTCTTCCCATTTTTTAACTTGTATCATAATTATTTTGAATTTGGTATCATAAATTTATTGTTTTTTTGAAATTATATAAAGAGACATTTGAAAGACTTCTATAAACAATAAATAAAAATAAGGCTTATTACAATAAAATCATGTTATTTCAATCATATCATTCCAATGATTTATCATGTTGAAACCAAAGTTTAGTCATGTTAGAAGACATGTGATTCTATGTAAGTGTTAAAGGTATGCAAAATAAGTAGGAAATAGTGTCACGATGACTTTAGAATGGTACAAGTTATTATTAGATAATCTTTTTGGAATGATGATGATGTTATTGTTAGAAAATCTTTTCGGAATGGTGTGATGATGATTTTAATTCCACATTTTAGTAGAATTTTGTGACAAAAAAAGAAAGAAATGATAGTTTATAGACAAGTGCCCGTAAAATATTGATAATGCATTTCCCATATTTCTTCCGGACATAGCCAAACAGTATGAATGTGTTTCCCAAGGTGCATCTAAATACAACCCAAACAGTAACAATCCATTTGTAAGTGATATTCACATACAATCTATTTCCAGGTATCCAAAAGACCTCTAAGGGAATTATAATGAGAAGAATCTCGTAATATTCCATTTTCGAGGACCCAATAGCGAGCATTACCTTTACAGGTAAATAAACACAAATTTCAGACGTAACTCATTTCATTTATGTATGTTTACCTTTGCAAAACATCATCATGATTATTGTCTCATGAATGAAGTGGCAAAAGTGTGATAGACATAATACATATGGAACAAAATTATGTAAACAACTGAGGTAATATGGTGCTTATCATTAATATTATTCTCATCGCTCATGGAATTCTTTGTAGGTGGCAACGGGCCGGGCAGCCCCAACCTTGGCCCTAGACCGACCCTTGCCCTCTTAGGGCCAGCCCAGGTGCCCTGGCCCTATTAGGGCTAGGCTGGTCCAAAAACAAAATGAAAAAAACAATAAAAATAAAGACAAGAAAAAAAGAAGGCCGGACGGCGCTGAACCAGGTCGATACTGGCCCTAGCCTGGCACTTGGGACACAGTTCGTGGCCCATGCTTGATGTTTTTATGACCGGGCCCACCGGCCCATTGCATATGACAAATCCCAAACTCTCAATGCTTGACCATCATAACCTCTCCTTTAAAGAAAATCATTTATGTCCCATAAATATATTTAGGAAAAATATCTTTCAAGGGGTCAAAGTATCCTCACTAGCATTTGAGAGTATTTTTTTTTTTTCATTTCACTCACGGTACTTCTTCACAATTGTTTTTTAAAATACCCAAATTATCATTCTTGCCTCAAAATTTTCATTAGAAAATGTTGTTTTGATGTGCAAATATCCTCAAATTGATCATCTCGACATCAAGATGCATGAACTTGAGAAAAAAATGGATTTCAAGTTTTGAAAATAGTGAATCTTATAATATATTTTTGGATCGTCAATTTTTAAGTTATTCAAGTTTTCCTAGATTTGCTCAATCTATGCTACTTTTTAAGCTTTAAATTTTATAATTAAAGAAAAAAATATATTTTAAGGCTCATAAAAGATTTCCAGTATTGAAACCGCATTTCTCGATACGATTTGAAGGTGAGTTCTAATTTGATTGTTTAGAGCCTCGACTCTATACAAATCGAACGTATAAAAAAAATACCCCTAGTTCTTCTGACCATATGTTCCTCAATTATAAAGCAGAATAATTAAAAGTATTTTTGTCATTTGGATAAAGTCTCATTGATCGAGTTATTGAAATGCCCTTCATTGTTCCTCATTCTAAATAACGGGCAAAAGTAATTTAGGAGTTTTAAAAGAATTTCTCAAGGAAGTATCTAAGTGATGTGCAAAAAAAAAACATGTCCGGATAATTTAACCCCTGAATGACATTTAAAGGGGCTTCATCCCCTTCAAAGATATTTTTCCATATATCATATTTATAAGTATAAAAGAAGTTCCATCGCTCTCTCATTACCTAGAGTTCAAGTGAAAAGGTTAGTGAAAAGTCATAATCAATTAACACATAAACGAAAACAGGTCAAGTAATATCTCTAACTTGCGTAGATGCCACGACATGTTCCACTCTGATTTCATCATACTAAAATTAACTGAAAACCAAGTAAATAGAGTGGTTGAAGAATGACACATCTCTCGCTCTCTCTTTCATCCTCATTGCGGATACAGCACTGAGCTTCATCATCAGGGTCTAATGGCCTCAGTACGAACTCCCCACCATAACAAGTATCTTTGTTTTTGAGTGTTGTGAGGTAGTTCCACCTGCAACACAGAGAGAACACTCAAAAGTACTGTATCATCAATAAGATTTATAAATTCTAAAAATTAACAGATTGGCAACAACTGAAAATATGAATTACAAATCTGTAAATGCTAAATACTCAGAGAAAATTGTAGGGGAGCTCCCTTCAGTCCAATCCGTGGATGGAGAAAGCGGAGGAAATAGCTCCCATACCATGCCTCTGGCTAGCTTATCTCTATCTCTTCATGTTCATAATGGAGATCATGTTGAGGATGCGACATTGATGACCACGACTACATGGTGATGACCTTGACGACGATCACGATGACGACGATCATGATGTTATAAGGCTAGTCGGATGCATGGGGTGGCAGCTTTAACCGCCTCTTCGCTCCCAAGATTGGACCGAATGGAGCTCCCTTTCCCATAACTATCATGCATGCATTCATCTTTATGGCACATTTGGATCCCTAATCTGACATGCATGAAATGCATGAGTACAAACGGATCACAATGTGACATGCATGTGCACAATGGGATCCCCACTATGACATGCACTTGCTTTGCATGCATGTTTACACAGCACATGCATGGATGGATCAGGAAGAGAGATCACACAATATGTGGCCCCCCTCTCATTCTTATATACTAGCCATTAGATATGTTGCTAAGAAATTATGGACCCTGTGAATTACGATAAAGACAAATTAGGAGTAAAACAAAAGTTCACCATTCTGGTGATGCCGACATTTCCGAAAACTTTCAATTTAACGGTCGTTTGCGTGAGAATGGGACTAATTAATATTCTTGGGTGCAGGCTCATATCTTATTCGTGTGAAAAGGCAGGCTTAATTAGGGTGAAGACAAAGAGAGAAGCGGTCATCTCCTTTGGGGAAAAAGCCTTTCATGCAATTAAGAGGCTCTGCCAAATTAGCAAGCCATTGTTAAGTGCGCATGTGATACCATCAGATTCTCACTCTGCAAAGCAATGGGATTACCACGTATTCTGCTTTTTTTCAGAATCCCACTGTTGTTTTTCCTAGAGAGTGATAAGTACCTCCTCTCTCTCTTTTCCTAAAATTTGAATGTTGTCCTCTATACCCCCGTCTTTTTCCTTTTTTTTTTTTTTTTTTTTTTTTTGTTTTTTTTTTGTTTTTTTTTTGAGTGTTCTCAAATACAACTTCACCCAAGTACGCAGACCTTAGCTAATGCGAGTTTTTCGGGTGAGTCCGATTAACTTCTCCGAGGTCAGTTCTATTTACAAAAAAGGAAAAAAAAGGTGGAATACAATTATAATATAAAAGAAAGGTTTCTATACTTTCCCTACAACATAGAAGTTCTATCCTCCCCCTACCATCCAACTGTCCGATTTTGATCAAGAGAGTCAATCACCGTGTGATTTTAGATCCGGCATCTTAAAATATTTTATTTTTATTTTTTTTATACAAATTGTATGAATATGAAATTTGGTACATACCATCTTCTGACTGGGGCGCACCTATAAAAATTATTAAAAATAAATTTTCGATAAAATATAATGACCAAAATACCCTTTGAAAAATTCAGAGGTATTTTGGTCATTTTATTTTATTGAAAATATTTGTTTTATATTTTTCACTAGTGCAAGTTTAATAGAGGAATGGACATCCAAAATTTAGTGTCAAAATAGTTTCTAGACAAACAAATTTAAAATAAAATAGTGTAGAGGCGTGACATTGTGATTGGGGCAATCTTAACCCTCCATTCAGAATGGACGGTTGGATAAGGCCGAGGATAGAACATCTATACTGTAAGGGAAGCATAGAAAACATTCCCATAATATAATCGGCCTGCGTTTAGCATTTGAGTTTTTGTAGTCCTCTGTGCTTTTTGATATAGAAAGTGTTTGTTTGGCTATTAACATTAATAATTAATGTTCACATGGTTCCCTAATTCTCTTCATTGAAGTTGGTAGGAGCTGATATTGATAATTTTCATTTTTTTTTTTGAAACGGGGATAATTTTTATTTCCCTCTCTCTAAATCACTCTATCTTCTCTCATTGAGGAAATTGAAAAAGAGCCTTAGATATTGATAATTTTCATTTCTCTCTCTCTCTCTAATCCTCTCTCTCTTCTCTTTGAGGAAATCGAAAAGAACCTTGGATAATGTTTTCCTCTGATAGCTATTCTTTATTGTTCTTCATTTGTTTGGTAATTTGGGTTTTTATCTCATTTCAGATTAAATATCCCTAGACTACATGGAACAAAGGAACTAGAGAAAGAGGCAGATGCTCTGCTAGCGGTGCTTTCATTTGACCCCTTTGCTGTTGGCTCGTCTAGAGTCACCAAGGGGGTAAGGACTTCAGGTCCTCATGAAAGTTCTCTCCTGGAACATTAGAGAATTGGGGGGAATTATTAGGAGTAGAGCTTTAAAGCAACTAGTAGTCATTCATAAGCTGTACATTTTACTCTACCAAGAGACGAAATTAGCCTGCCCTGATGCCTCTTTAGTTCGGTCTTTTTGGGGTCCTAGTCAGTGGATTTTCTTTTTTCTGCTGCTTTGGGCCAGTCTAGTGGCCTTCTTGTTGTATGGGACCCTTCGGCTGTTAAGAGCTCTCTTCTATCCTGCTCTTTTAGATATTTGTCTATTGTGTTTTTTTTTCTGGGGTTTGCAGACCATTTTGTCGTCTCTAATGTATACAGGCCCAATGCAAGTAACGAAAAATAATCTTTCTTTTCGGAACTGTGTTTAGTTCAAACCTAGTCCCAATTGCCTTGGTGTGGGGCTGGGGAGTACAATCAAGGATGATATCCCACTGAATATAGTGGTGGGAACATGATAATAACAGATATGAATATCCTTGACGACTTCATCTTATATAATGGATTAATTGACATGAATCTTGCGGGAACATAATACACTTGGTAAAATAATTCAGAATCTAGGCCTCTCTTATCTAGAATCGACAAACTTATAATTAATCTTTGGGATATGGCTGTCCCTAAAGCATTTGTCAAAGATATTTCTCGTATCTCGTCTGACCATGTTCCCCTCCTACTGGACCTTTTTGGGGGCTCCTTTGAGCCTTCACCATTAGGTTTGAACTCATGTGGCTCGAAAACCACACTATGAAAACAAAAGTTCTTTCTGTCTGGTAGAATACAATAATTCAGGGTTGGGGAGGATATGTAGTGGCCAAGAAGCTCCAAATTCTGAAACATAGGCTCAAAGACTGGGCTACTAGGAATTGTGGTCATGCTACAGCCATAGTTAACATTTTTGAGCACTGCTTTACCAATAGTTGAGACTCAATCTGGGGACGTTTCGCTTATATTCCCACTAGTGTAATTCCCATTACAGATGGACAAATCTTCTCATCTGCCCACTAATGAAATCTAAGGTTTTTATAAAGGGATAAACATGTGGCTCTTTCTATTGTTCAAGCAAGACTGGTTAGCTTAGCCTACTTTTCTGTAGGTTATATATTTACTTATGTAGCTTTCTTAATTGCCTGTGCATCGAGCAAATTTGGTAAATTTTTTGAAAAAAAGGGAGGTGGCAACTTCTTGTATTACCAACAATTTCATTTGTTTCAACGAAGAAGGGGAGTTTCACCTTCTTAGTATTTCTACATTTAGGATCTGACCTGTATCATTGGGAATAATAGGAACTTCACATGGTAAGGAAAATACTGATTCAAAGGGAGAGGAAGAGGCAGAAATATCATTTGATTCGTCGATCATTAAAAAAACAAAAGAAAAAAAACTTCATCGTTGAGTGACAAATGGAAAATTGTCATCCCCACGATGTAATAGTACACCTATACGTCTTCATTGATCTTGTTTTTCGATCGGAAGACCTAGAGCTAACTATCGAGACTTTGGGCAACTGGAGTCTTTTATCCAAATTGAACAAACCCATGGGGGCTTTCTTCAGAGCAGAAGTATCAGAGAGACAAAATGAGGCATGAACTAAATGATAACTTAAAGATTTACTGGTTTCAAAGATCACGTTCCAAATGGATAAAAGATGGTGATAATAGCACTAAGTATTTTCATGCTTTTGCCGATTCTAGGAGGAGATCCAATAACATTGATGAGATATCCTTCTCTAGAAGTTTGGATGGGGACAAGGAGGGAAGGCAAAATTATAGCTTTAATTTCTTAAGAAATGCTTTCTCATCGGAATCTCGACTTGCTTTTTCTTTGGAAGATCTTTCTTTAAGCAATTGGATAATGATAGTGTAGCTTAACTAGAAGGAACTTTTTTAGGTCGAAGAAATTAGAGAGGCCGTCTTTTCTCTGCCCAGAGATAAGGCTCCTGGCCCAAATGGGTTCCAGGTGGCCTTTTTCCAAGAATTCTAGGATATAATTAAAGCTAATTTGAAGACCTTCTTTGATGACTTCTTTTTGGATGCTATGGTTAATAACGCTCCAAACTCCACCTTCATTGCCCTTGTACCGAAGAAACACCAAGTAGAATCCCTTCAGGACTTCAGGCCTATTAGTTTTCTGAATTCATCGTATAAAATTCCCTCAAAGGTCCTGGCTAACAGACTGAAGGCTGTCATCTCTGGAGTTGTTCAAGGACCTCAATTGATCGTCATCAAGGGAGGCAGATAACATATGGTATTCTTATCGCTCAGGCGCTAATTCATTCCATCAGGCATGGAGGAAATTCTGGTATTCTCTGTAAATTGGATTTCGAGAAGACTTATGACTGAGTAGAATGGGACT
Source organism: Amborella trichopoda (assembly GCF_000471905.2). The sequence continues at coordinate 1,177,387 of NW_006498102.1, forward strand.
ACCGCGATGAGGTTATGAGGTTGATGGCATTTGGAAATAGGTGGAGAAGATGGATATCAATGAAACTGAGCTGCGAGCAGTGAAGGAAGGAGTCAACAGGCTTCAGACATGTCACTCCAAAGTTTTAGTTGAGGGTGACTCAGCCAACGTAATACCCTGGTGTAAGCACCCTCTCAAAGTGTCATGGCTATGGACTTCGATCATGGATGAAATTCAGATAGTCATCTCTGGCAAAGGCGTCGTCTTTTGCCATGTTAACCGAGAAAAAAACTGACGCTGCATATGCTCTAGCTAGAACTCTTTCTTAAATGTGAAGGGGATTGGGCATAAAACGATTAAAACATTTCAATGATGCCCTACTCACAAAGTGGTGGTGGAGGTTGACTCTAAACCCTAAATTGGAATGGCTGCAAATCATCATGGCAAAATATGGGACAGACCAATTGTGCATATTCCCCAAGAACCTAACGATAGGGAGGCCTTCGTTTACCATTTGGAAAGGTATCGACTCTATGAGAAATTTGTTTTTGACTTATGCTCGAATGAAGGTGGGAGATGGAAGATAAACGAGGTTTTTGTCTATGAAGTGGATTGGGAATTCACACTTGAAATTCACCTACCCCGAGCTCTATAATCTGTTTGATGAAAAAAATAAAAGTATCTTGGAGATAGTTCAAGGAGAGGGTAGAAATTGCACATGGGATGTTACCCTATGAAACAGAAGGATTGATGCAATTTCTATACAACAGTTCGTCTCCCTACTACAATTGTTTCATACTGTAGTATTTTTTCCAAGGACAAAGGATAATATTATTTGGGAGTTAATGACTGATGACTCTTTCTCAATTAAATGTCTTTATGCAGAAGTTAGCAAAGACCAAGTTTTTCAGAATCTAATTGCCTCACTAAGGTTTGGTCAATTAAACCCCCAAAGATAAGTAGAACTTTTTTGTGGCTTCTGGAACAGAATAAAATTTAAACTGAGAAATAATTAAGGAAGAGTGGTAAACCCTTGGTTGATGCCTACATCCTCTGCAAGTTGTATATTGAACATAGCGGTCTCATTTTCCTGCATTGTCCTTTTGCTTATTAGATTTGGTGTTAGGTGGCCTTTATATCTAATTGGAGGTGGATAATGCCTGATAAAATTTAAGATTTATTTAAAATTATCTTAACCCCCCTTTTCTCCTCTATGACAATTCATCTCTTGATATCGTTGGCAGCTGTTGTCCTGTGGTATGTATAGAAAGAGAGGAATGCCAAACTATTTGAAGGGGAATCTCAAGATGTAGAATTCATTAAAAACCATGTAATCCGTGGGGCAATTCAATGGACTCGGTCTCTCACGAAGCTTTAACCCTATCTTAAAGAATTGTTTCTCACTAAATTCTCAGATATCCTGGAATATAATCTCTTAAAGATAAAAAAGTCTGCGTGTTAGCGCCCACCTTCGGCTGGGTGCCTCAAACTCAACTTTGACAGAAGTGCCAGACCTTTAAAAAGTGTGGCAAGCTGTAGAGGTTTCTTAAGAAACCACCTGGCAGAAACCTTATTTACCTTCAATGGGGGACTCTAGTTCTGTGATATCAATGGAGCCCAGTTGCCAGCAATGAAGAAAGGGGTCAGCAAGCTTCAAACATCTAACTTCAAAGTTATAATAGAGGGTCTAACCTAATGTCCCAGTGCAAGCATCCTCTCAAAGTACCATGGCTATGGACTTCTATCATGGATGAAATTCAGATAGCCATCTGTAGTAAAGACTTCACATTTTGCCACGTTAACCGAGAAAAAATAGCACTGTAAATGTTTTAGCTATAACTCTTCCTTAAATGTGAAGGGGGATTGACCAAAAGAAGATTAAAGTATTTCAATTATGCTCTACTCATAAAGTGGTGGTGGAGGATGATGACTTTCTTTAAACCCTAAATTAGAATGGAAACAAATCTCTTGATAAAATATGGGACAAATTAGTTAGGCATCTTCCCCAAGAAGCTGACAACTAGGAGGCCTTCGTCTGCCATCTAGAAAGGTATTGCCTTTGTGAGAAATTTGTTTTTGACCTATACTCAAATGAAGGTGGGAGGTGGAACATGAACGAGGTTTTGGTTTATGAAGTGGATTGGGAATTCACCCATGAAATTCACCTACCCCGAGCTATATAATATGTCTGATGCAAAGAATAAAAGTATCTCAGAGATAGTTCAATGAGAGAGTAGAAATTGCACATGGGATATTACCCTGCGGAACAAAAGATAAATGCAATTTCTGAACAAATGTTCATCTCCCTACTACAATTGCTTCATTCTGTAGTATTTTTTCCAAGAAGAAAGGACAATATTATTTGGGAGTTAATGACTGATGGCTCTTTCTCAGTTAAATCTCTCTATGCAGAAGTTAACAATGACAAAGTTTTTCATAATTCTAATTGCCTCATTAAGGTCACGTCAATTAAAGCCCTAAAGAGAGTCATAGCTTTTATGTAGCTCTTGGAACATGATAAAATTCTAACTAGGGAACAATTAAGGATGAGGGGTAAGTTCCTAGTTGATGCCTGCATCCTATGCAAGTCGGATTCTAAACACAACATTTACCTTTTCCTGCATTGTCCTTTTGCTTATTTGATTTGGTGTTGGGTGGCCTCCATATCGAATTGGAGGTGGACAATTCATGAGAAAATTCAATATTTCTTCAAAATTGTTCTTAACCTGCCTTTCCCCTCCATGGGAATTCATATTTGTAGATCATTGGTAGCTGTTGTCCTGTGGTATGTCTGGAAAGATAAGAATGCCAAGATATTTGAAGGGAAATCTCAAGATGTAGAATTCATTAAAAACCAGGTAATCCGTGGGACAATTCAAGGGGCTCAGTCTCTCACAAAGATTCAACCCTATCTTAAAGAATTATTTCTCACCAAATTCTCTGATATCCTGGAACATAATCCCTTAAGGATAAAAATGTGTGCTTGTTGGCTCCCACCTCCAGCTGAGTGGCTCAAACTAGACTTTGACGGAACTCTTCGACCTTTAACAAGTATAGCAAGCTATGGAGGTATCCTCAGAAACCACTTGGGAGAGACCTTATTTACCTTCAATGGGGAACTCCAATTCTGTGATATCAATGAAGCCGAGCTGGGAGTAATGAAGGAAGGGGTCATCAGGCTTCAGACATCTCACTTCAAAGTTATAGTGGAGGGTGACACAGCTTACGTAATATCCTTGTGCAAGCACCCTCTCAAAGTGCCATGGCTATGGACTTCTATCATGGATGAAATTCAGATAGCCATCTCTAGCAAAGACATCGTCTTTTGCCACGTTAACCGAGAAACAATGGCGTTGTAGATGCTATAGCTAGACCTTAAAAGTGAAGGGGAGCTATGCGTAAGAAGATTAAAGCATTTCAATGATGCTATACTCACAAAGTGGTGGTGGAGGGTGACTCTAGACCTTAAATTGGAATGACAACAAATCATCTTAACAAAATATGAGACAGACCAATCGGGCATCTTCCCCAAGAAGCTTATGACAGGGAGGCCACGTCTGCTATTTGGAAAGGTATCCATTTTGTGAGAAATTTTCTTTTGACCTATGCTCAAATGAAAGTGGGAGATGAAAGATAAAGGAGGTTTTGGTTTATGAAATAGATTGGGAATTCACTCTTGAAAGTCACCGACCCCGAGCTATAGGTGTATGATGCAAAGAATAAGAGTATCTCGTAGATAGCTCAAGGAGAGGGCAAAAATTGCACATGGGATATTACTCTGCGGAACATAAGGATTAACACAATTTCTGAACAACAGTTCATCGCCCTACTGCATTGTTTTATTCTGTAGTATTTTTTCCACAGAGAAAGGATGATATTATTTAGGAGTTAATGACTAATGGCTCTTTCTCAGTTAAATCTCTACGCAGAAGTTAGCAATGATAGAGTTTTTCAAAATTCTAATTGTCTAATTAAGGTCTAGTCACTTAAAGCCCCAAAGAGAGTCAAAGCTTTTCTGTGGCTCGTGGAACATGATAGAATTTTAACGGGGGAACAATTAAGGAACTGGGGTAAACTCTTGGTTGATGCCTATAACATCTACAAGTCAGATGTTGAACACAACAGTCACATTTTCCTGCATTGTTCTTTTGCCTATTCAATTTGGTGTTGGGTGGCCTCCTTATTTAATTGGAGGTGGATAATGCCAGAGAAAATTCAAGATTTCTTGAAACTTATTCTTTACCCGCCCTTGCCCTCCATAAGAATTCATTTTTGGAGATCGTTGGTAGTTGTTGTCTTGTGGTATGTCTAAAAAGAGATGAATGTCAAGATATTCGAAGGGAAATCTCATAATGTAGAATTCATTAAAAACGAGGTAATCCGTGGGACAATTCGAGGGGCTCAATCTCTCACGAAGCTTCAACCCTATCTTAAATAATTGTTTCTCACAAAATTCTTAGATATCTTGGAATATAATCCCTCAAAGATAAATATGTCTATTTGTTGACTCCAACCTCTGTCTGGGTAGATCAAACTCAACTTTGATGGAAGTGTTCGATCTTTAGAAAGTGTGGTAAGCTATGGAGGTATCCTCAGAAATCATCTGGGAAAGACCTTATTTACCTTCAATGGGGAACTCTTGTTCTGTGATATCAATGAAGCCAAGGTGCGAGCAGTGAAGGAAGGGGTTAGCGGGCTTCAGACATCTCATTCCAAAGTTATAGTAGAGGGCTACTTAACTAACTTAATATTCTGATGCAAGTACCCTCTCAAAGTGCCATGCAATGGACTTCTATCATGGATGAAATTCAGATAGCAATCTTTGGCAAAGATTTCGTCTTTAGCCACATTAACCGAGAAAAAAAATGGCACTGTAGATGCTCTAGCTAGAAATCTTCATTAAACGTGAATGGGGATTGGACATAAGAAGATTAAAGCATTTTAATGATGCACTACTCACAAAGTGGTGGTGGAGGGTGACTCTAGACCCTAAATTGGAATGACAGCAAATCATCCTGGCAAAATATGGGATAGACCAATCAGACATCTTCTCAAAGAAGTTAATGACACGGAGTCCTTCATTTGCCGTCTGGAAAGATATCGACACTGTGAGAAATTTATGTTTGATCTTATGCTAGAATAAAGGCGGGAGATGGAAGATCAACGAGGTTTTGGTATATGAAGTGGATTGGGAATTTTCCTTTGAAATTCACCTACCCCAAGCTCTATAATCTATTTGATGCAAAGAATAAGAGTATCTTGAAGATAGTTCAAGGAGAGCACATAAATTAAACATGGGATATTCATCTCCCTATTACAATTGCTTCATTCTATAGTATTTTTTCCAAGGAGAAAGGACATTATTATTTGGGAGTTAATGACTGATGGCTCTTTCTCTATTAATTCTCTCTATGCAGAAGTTATTAATGATAGAGTTTTTAGATTTCTAATTGCCTCACTAAGGTCTGGTCAATTAATGCCCCAAAGAGAGTCAAAGCTTTTATGTGGCTCTTGGAATATGATAGAATTTCAACTGGGGAAAAATTAAGGATAAGGGGTAAGCTTCTGGTTGATTCGTACATCCTCTGCAAGTTGGATGTCGAACACAACAATCACATTTTCCTTTATTGTCCTTTTGCCTATTCGATTTGGTGTTGGGCACTCCGTATCCAATTGGAGGTGAATAATGCCTGAGAATTCAAGATTTCTTCAAAATTATTCTTAACCCACCTTTCCCCTCCATAGGAATTCATCTCTGTAAATCATTTGTAGCAAATGTCCTGTGGTATGGCTGGAAAGAGAGGAATGCCGAGGTATTCGAACGGAAAGGGCGAAAGGTGACAATCACTTAGGAAGTAGCCAAATTAATCAAACGGTTAGCATCCAAATTGAACCCACAAGTTACATACGAGAAAGATACTTGGAAATCTCTTTAGATGAATTAAGATTTCGTTCATGAGGCTGATAAGATGCCACATAGTGGAATTGGGAGCCAAACACCATTTGATGATGTTAGCAAAGTCTCCCTCAATAGGCATCATAGGATAGGCTAGATTAAGATTAAGGATGCCCATCTTTAAGACCCACAACTCTACCTGAGACCGATAAGTATTTCAACTACTAACTACACATAATTGTGTGCCTTGTTACACGGATTGATGTTGTTTATTAATAGAGATCTCGATAATTGGTGTATGATTGAAGAAGGCCCTTTGAACGCAATTAGATGGTGTAATAAGGAACAAAAAGTCCTATAGGAGCAATGATCTTTATGGTTACAGATTATGAATCTAGCAGCATCTTTATCGATCTCTTTCTCTCATGTTTATCGTGAAGCTAATAATGTGGCTGATCGTTTAGCAAAAGGTGGTGCTTCTTTGTCGTTTCTTGTTCTTTCTAATGATGTAATTTTCTATTTGTAATTAGCAATAAAAATAGCAATATTTGTCAAAAAAAAAGAGGTGGGTTGAGTTAGGTAGACAGCTAGTGTAAAAATTTGCTACATTTTATCATAGCAAACCCCAAATAATTGGGATAATACTTCGATGATGCTGATGATGACGATGATGAATTAATGCTCACATGCTCATCTGATTCTCTCTACTGAATTTTGTAGTTGATATTAATGATTTGCATCTCTCTCTCTCTCTCTCTCTCTCTCTCTCTCTTTCTTATCTTACTGAGGAAATCGAAGAGCTACTTGGATAATGTTTTCTTCTCACACTTGGTATATATTTTTCTTCATTTATTTGGTAATTAGGGTTTTTTTCTCACTTTAAATTAAAGATCCCTCTACTACATGGAACAAAGGAAAAAGACAAACAAATGGATAATGAACGCAATTTTATGATACAGATGGTGTATATTTGGAGACTAAAATAGTAAAAAAAGTTAACGATTTGTCGTTTTCAGTAATCTAAAGATATTAACTCTCTCTCAATATGACATTAGTCGGGTCGCCCTCAATATGCATCCTAGGATAGGCTAGATTCAAATTAAAGACGCCCATTGTCACACCCCAAGATTTATAACACTGGAATCCTTGAGATGCAACAGTCTATCTTTAACAAAGCGAAATTTTTCTACTTCACCATTTATTGCATTAAAACAAAATTTTCCATTTTTAAGAGTCTGTACAAAGTCTACTCATAACTAGTATTAACATGAAGGTTTAGATATACATCTGTTGATAGGATAAAATTTACAATAGTGAAATTGAACTAAAGGCACAAAGAGAAAATTTCATCATAACTATGACTTCTTCCAAAGTTGATCCTGTTGTGCCTTCAACTAGGGAGGCTGCAATTACCCTGAAAATTTTTTACCATAGTTTGATGAGTTTGGCTACTCAGTAAGTGATCATCATAGTCCTCAAAAATAATCATAGTCGGAAGATGTAAGCATTTTTAAAAAAGGAGGTCTATTAGAAACAATGCGAGCCAAAAAGCATTTATCGATAACAATTTCACTTTCAGAAATGCACAATTAAATATAATCCAAATGATTGAAATGCATATAAATATTTTAACAGCAATGCATAATTTAAAGGATTTCACAAAATACCCTACTGGCGCCCCACGTAGGTCACCTATATACGCCACCAGCGTCCTGGATGGGTCTAAATAATCCTAGTAGGTCCAAACATACCTCACCGGCATCCCGGATGAGTCCAAATAGTCCCTATCGGCGTAACAAGATAGGTCCAAGCAATCCTTGCAGGTCCAACCATACCTCATCGGTGTCCCGATGAGTCCAAATAGTCCCTAGCGGCTTAACCGAATAGGTCCAAACAATCCATGTAAGTCCAAACATACCTCACCGGTGTTCCAGACGAGTCCAAATAGTCCCTATCGGCGTCCCGGATAGGTCCACACATACTTAAATTATCTCAAAAACTCTTTAACATTAGAAAGCATCAACATCGTATATTCAAAGTATCATTGAAATAATTAACAGGAATTCACTTGAAGCAATTTAAACTATTACTTTCATTAAAATATTTGTAAGTAACCAATCAAACAATTTGGATAAAAATTACAGAAAGGTAGCAGATCGAACAGGTATATTTGAAATGGAATCCAATAGGCTGTTGATTATCAATTTAAGAGCTTTTATATAAATCCAAGGTTAAACGCATAAATATCTCAATTTTATGGAATGTAATTTCCTAATTAATTATTTTACAGGAATAGGTAAAACTTATAGTATCTAAAATTCATAGATAAACAAAAATACAATTAAATGCAGAAATGCGTAAATCTCACAGTATTGGTAGTATTATAATTAATTGCAAAACTATCAATTTCTCACATAATGATTTTACCAGAAATGATATCACTTACACATAATTTTACAGCGTCTAAAAGTCATAATAATAGGAAGAAAGTTTATTTTTAATAATTTACAATGTCTAAATTTCTAATAATAATAATTTTAAGAGAAAAAAATGATACCATATACGCAACAGTATAAAAATGGTGAACATGCTATTTTTCAGGATAATGAAATCATTTACCTATAATTTTTGAGAGGGAACTTTCGGTAAAATTCGGCTAGAGAGAATGAGTTCACTATGTTCTTTAATTCACAAAGAGGGCTCAACGTTACTGAGAGGGAGGGGCATGAAAGAGAGTGTTTTTGCAGAGAGAGAGAATGCAACTCGTTCTCCTCTTTTTAAACACAAAAAAAATATTATTATAATATCTTATTAACCCACCCCAT